>SGPL01000515.1:0-23363 GCA_004802705.1 Bondarzewia mesenterica
ACATCTTGGACCTTTAACCCGAATATCGCACCGACTTCGCATCCTCATCGGAACATCGCGCCGATATCGCAATTGATCGCACGCTCTCATCCTTCGTACCCATCTACTCACACATCTGTGTCTTCACAGCAGACGTCTACTCGACTCACCCTCTTGCACATCACCTGTGGTGTCTTTTGGGGTGTTGTTTCTCCCCTAGGGGCATCGCGAGTGTATCATTTTGGAGCCCACCACGAGGGGGTGAGTTTTCAAGATTGCTGCTGAAGGCCGACACCGTCTATCTTGACCTACCACTGCTCGCGATCTTCAACAAGAATTTATCACCATTTTCCAAAACCCTCAGAATCTTGCCGACACTTCGCTCTTCTCAGATGATGATATCGTACCAGAGCACCTCTCTCATCACTACCTTCTGTCATCGCCATCACCATCTTCGCCTTTACAACCTATCGATACCTCTTACTATGCAACTCCACCTGTTTCGCCACCTCTGATGTCACCACTGGATTCCAATCAGTCTTCGCTCAATTTATCGCCCTGACTCCATTACACTCCTCTCCCTAGCGATTTCAGATCGCAACAACCATCCGTTACAACACAAGTAATTATTCGCTCAACTATGGCTCCTTTGATGCCCGCATGCGGCGATTGCACCGCACCCACCTTTGACACCAAACAACCTCGCGAACTTTGTCGCTACTTCACCGACCTCGAATTCCACTTCACGCGCTCGGAGGTCACCAATGACGAAGAAAAGAAGACCCATGCTTGCCGATTTCTCGATGTCGACACTTGCGAACTCTGGCAGTCGCTAGCCAAATATGCAGATGCTGCGAAGACCTATGAAGACTTCAAATCGGTGATCTACAAGTTATATCCTGGAGCCGCCAAAGAAGATAGGAAGTGGTCGATCGCAGATATGGACAAGCTCATCGGCGAACGTTCTAGGATTGGGATCCTCTATATCGGCGACCTTGGCGAATATCATCGCCAATTCCTCAACATCACCACCTTCTTGATCGCTAAGAAATGCCTCTCCATTCCTGAACAAAGTCGCGCATTCGCTCGAGGCTTCCACCCCGAATTATGGGCCCGAGTTTCGCAATGCCTTCAGCTAAAGTCGCCAGACCATTTCCCCGATGATCCGTATGATATTCAGGAAGTGCACGATGTGGCGCGATTTGTCCTCCATGGCACCACTTCAGCAGTACGGCCCACCGACATCTCTTTATTGCCGTTGATCGCACCTATCGCCTCGGCTACCAAAGTCAAGACGGAAGACCTCGCGACCATGTTCGAACGCATTACCGAGACTTTCGTCAAGGCCCTTAGTGGTCAACAAGCCATCGGACCCCCTCGTCCCCCTTCGAATCCCAAAACCGCTGGTCGCTGCACCTTCTGTGGCAATGCTGGACATTATATGCGAGAATGCCCCGAAGTGGAAGACTATATTCGCCAGGGCAAGTGCAGGCGCAATCTCGAAGGCAAGGTGATCCTATCGTCGGGAGCCTTCGTCCCGCGAAGTATTCCAGGGCTTTGGTTGAAGGAGCGCATCAATGAATGGCATCGTCGCAACCCCGGACAGATCGCGCGAGGACAGCTGCTTCTCAATGTCTTACCCAATGTCTACTATGATCATTCCGCACCTGACCCGACTGATCCTCCAGCCCCTGCAATCGCCATGACTGTGCATCTCTCAGCATATCATCTGACAACAGATGATCGCATCGCCAGCCTTGAACGCGAACTGTTCCAACTTCGCAATCGGCGACAACCCAGAACCATGATCGTGCGACGCCCTGAGGCGGACAGTGACGAAGAACCCAGCGATAACACTCCCGAAGTACCGCGCCATGCTGCTCAGAAGGTCTCGCACCCAGTTCCATATGTTCAAGTTCCTCCGCGTCCAAAACCAGCCCCTGCTGAACCCACACGGCATGTTGACCCTCCCATTCATCCGTACGCTGCAGCCCGCGATGTGACCTATGTCCCATCGGTCGATAAAGTCACCAATGGGGTTCCGCAACCACCTGCGATCAAGAAGCAAGAACCTGCATATCGCACGATGGTGCTGATCTATGACGAAGCAGTCACGAAGGATGTTTATAATAGGGCTATGTCGTCTCCGATCATGGTCACCCAACGCGAGCTTCTATCACTTTCTCCGGAAGTTCGTGCCCAGATTCGTGAAGCCACTGCTGGCCGACACATTCCTCAGTGCAACGGCGGACAAGCCAAGGTCTTAATGCAAGACGATGCCCTTCCCTTTGCCCTTGACGATCTCGACCCACCCTGCGACATCGAGAATACTGCACCCGATATCGCGACAGCCTCATTTGCACAAATCCTCCATCAGCCACTTGTCCCTCCCGAAGGATCGCTAGTTATCCCGGACCCATACGAAGCCTACTTCAATTCGCTCACACCGGACGAAGAACCCGAACCCCTCATTGTCGCAAAAGAATCATCGGCACTTCGCTCTATCCTACCACTCGTCGATCACCAACAGCGAGTCGAATCCATTGTCGATCCTGGGTCGCAGATTATCGCAATGTTCGAAGAAGTCTGCAATGAACTGGCCCTCATCTATGATCCCGATATTGTGCTCAACATGCAATCTGCGAATGGCGTTATAAACGTGCGCCCCAGTCCCCGATGCGTACTCGTTCAAGATCGCCTTCACTGCCGTCTGGATACAACGGACGACTGATGAAATAGTCTATGCATAATGACGGTGAGGTCCACAATGTATCCCATAACGCAGCGGGCGTTTCCAGGTCTACTGATGGTTGTCAAAATGCTGATACTGCATCTTCATGAAATTGAAGAAATTAATGCACGGACGTGTTGCGATATATCTCGAAATGTCAAAGAACTCACAACGCAACGTCCGGATTGTCCATGCGCAAACCAGCCAAGTCCTCCACAACGTGGGACATTTCGGCCTTTGAATTCGTCGCTCACAAGGTACTACGGTCGAGTCGCCCGTAAGTTCGAATCCAAGCATCCAAAAAGCAAATAACTGACGTTAATAGGATCACACATGTTCCAGACAGCGATGACATCGCCATGAATCGTGCGAGACAGAATTTCAGACTCTTTCCAGTGAAATCAATGCTAGGCAGAAGCCCACTCCAGTATCCTGTCCGATTGTTGCTCAATCAAAAAAAGACTTGAGTCAACTGAGGGAGAATATGTACGCACTCTTTCGGCCAACACTGTATCATGCCAATGAATGATTGAGCGTCTGACAAGAAATTTCCATGACGCGGCGACATACTCGATAGATGCATCGATATCGATGTTCACACTCCCTCTCTGAGCCGCCGACCAGACCAACGAGACACGATCGGTGCGAGCGCGGCCTGCCACGTCGAAATGCTTCCGAATATGCAAATCTGTGATTTCGATCAGTTCCAAGACCAAATCCTTGAATTGAGGCTTTTGTGCTAGAAATAGAGAGACGTCAATCGTGAGCCACAGGAGGTTCGAATGACCATGAGACCTAGCTCTGGAAACTCCCACGATGGGAACTTCTCCGACGAGTTCCGTCAAACTTGACGGATGCACGACTGCTGGAATGGTGAATCTGCTTTGTCGATGCCGACGCTAACGAGTTAGCTTTCGGGAGCATACTTTACATATCGCCATCGCGCTCCGTCGCTTTGATCGAGACAAGACATCGCTGAACAGAGCGTCCAATGAAGGCCGGGATGTACATCTAGTCGATATGTCCATGGGGCTCAGTCGGCACTGAGCGCTGATAGAGAGATGTGGAGAACTCCTTCCTCAGTATGGCCGGGTGCTGGGTGCGTACGCTCTATGCATGGGTCATCTGTGGAACAAAAAAATCTTAGATGATAATGACATATCACCGTGTGGGCGTGTTCTGATCATTCGCTGATGGGTTTTTGACGCTCGCAATTTGAATCTACGTACTCACAAGCGGATAGCCTGGGTGTGACGTCGGCACACCCAACGTAGATATTGCATCCGCGGCTCCTTTGCGAAGCTACTGGCCGAAGCCGACGGCCACTTGTGCGAGGAGGCCGAGGTAATGTTTTGGAACTGAGATTTCAAAGGTGATACTGATAGTTGGCCAGGGAATGATATCTCCAACGCGACTTTGCGGACACTAACTGGCTCAATATCAGAATCAACACGACCTTTTGAAGTCGGATACATCGGATCTTCCTCCTCACTTTTGCACGACTGTGAGTTGACTGTGAGTGAGTGATCGCTGTTCTCGGGCATGCTGAAGATCCCCGAAGCTTCTGCCCAGCAACTCCACATCCGTATCACCGCAGCTGCGAAGCCGTCGCATAGCGTCACACATCCTGCCGAAGTACGTGAGTGGGTTAAATACCCACCACCGCGAACGGACTTGCCGCGACAACCATGACTTCGTTCTTATCCTCCTCCATCCTCACCGCAATTTTAGCTGCAGGTTCCATAGCAGTAGGCTGTGTCGTCTACGAGGTGACCCGGAAAGTTTTGCAGAACTACAATTCGCCCCTGCGCAACATTCCTGGGCCGAGTTCCCTAGGCTTCGTTCGGGGTAGCTTTGGCCATGCGCCAGAGTTTGAAGCCTTCGGGCTGATTGAGCAGTGGATTGAGGAGTATGGTCATACATTCACCTTCAAGACGGTCTTCAGTGTACGTTGCAAGCTCCTTGTCATCTCTGACTGCCGCCATAAATGCTGACGTCCTTCAATCAGTATAATAAACTCTTTACCATGGACACAAAGGCGTTGTCCCATGTCCTTTCGCACCATGGTGGGTACGAAAAGACGGGCGAGGCACGTTTCAATCTGGGCGAGCTCCTGGGAAAAGGTGACGAATCACAACAGCCGCCAATGTAAAAAGAGAACGTAGCGCTGATGGTCAATTTTGATTCAGGGCTTCTGTTCGTTGAAGGTGTGGAAACATCTATCTGCGGTGTATTGTCTGCGGCTAATCTATCGTCATTCTACGACAGGGGAGGATCACAGGAAGCAGGTGAGTTTGGCGCACCATGCATAGTCGATTTGTAGATTCATTTCACTATCGCACAGCGCAAGGTCTTGGTACGACTCTCAATTGCACCCGCTTGCCTAGATGCTGTCTTCTAAAATTATTCGCAGAGTCCCGCCTTCGGCAATGCCCAAATTCGCGGATTCACGGAGATCTTTGTCGAAAAATCCAACGAGGTACTTGGAATTTCTATAACTTTACCCCCTACACTTATCAGAATTAACCTTACACTATCCATTTTCGTTTAGCTTCGAGACATCTGGGCGTCTAAAGTATCAAGCAGCCCTCGTAAAGATGGAAAACTCGAAGTGGACGCGTTTGCCTGGTTGAACAAGGTCACGCTAGATATCATTGGTTTAGCAGGTGATACCGTCTTCTTTTTTCTTTCTTACGTCTTTGGAGAGCCTCATCCATGTCCGATCACTTTCAAGGCTTCAACTATGATTTCGACTCTCTGCATTCTCCCGACGACAAACCGAACGAATTGAACGAGGCCGTGCGCACCATGTTTTCCTTCGACGTCGAGAAACTGTCCTTCCTCCTCCAACTCTTTTTCCCGCCTACGCGTATTTTCGTGAGTCACGAATCCCTTCCATACCCTTTTCTCCTCGGGAACGCATGATTGACAAATGATTCGACGGCACGATGACAGCCTACTGAGCGTTCGCGCCAATTAGCCAAGGCTCTGACTGTCCTCCGCCGTATCGGTATGAAGATGATCGCGGAGAAAAAGGCAGCGGTTCTCGTCGAGGCTTCCGAGGGCGTCGAGAAGAAGGACGTTGAAGGACGTGATATCCTCAGTCTCCTCATCAAGGCGAACATGGCCACGGATCTGCCGGAGAGTGCGCGATTGAATGATGAGGAAATCTTGTCTCGTGAGTGGTCCACACCTTCGTGGTGCGCCGACTGATATCTTACGATTTTTTGAGGATAGAGGTGCCCACGTTCCTAGTAGCAGGCCACGAAACAACTAGGTACGCGCACTCTGTCTTTGCTACCTTTTTTTTTTCCAATTTTTTTTCATGATTGACACACTCTCGTCACAGTACCGGTGTAGCATGGACGCTCTTTGCCCTCTCAGGCCACCCCGCGATCCAAAGCAAACTTCGTGTCGAGCTTCTCGCCCACCCCACAGACACACCGACTATGGATGAGCTCAACTCCTTGCCCTACCTTGACGCCGTCGTGCGCGAGGTATTGCGTCTGTACGCGCCTGTAGGCAACACGGAGCGCGTCGCGGTGCAGGACGATGTGATACCGCTCAACACGGAGTTCGTCGACAAGGACGGTGTCAGGAGGAAAGAAATACGGTCCGTCCGCCTGCGTTCACTTTCCTTTATTCTTTTTATTTTGCCTTTTGCCTTCGAGGTCAACGCTGATGGGTTGTGCGTGGTCCTACAGCGTCGCCAGAGGAGATCAGATTCACATCCCTATCCGCATACTGAACAGATCCGTTGAGTTTTGGGGCGAAGATGCTCATGAATTCAAGTGCGCATTTATCTTTTTGGACGCGATCGTCTTCAAACCCGCTTTTCTCGGCACAAGGACAGAGAGCTTTCTGACATTGTATTTGTTGCTCTTTAGACCGGAGCGCTGGACCAACCCCTCCGAAGCATCCGCACAGAGCGCACGCATTCCCAGCATCTGGAGCAACTTGCTGACCTTCATCTCTGGTTCACATGCCTGCATCGGCTACCGTTTCTCCATCATCGAGTTGAGCCCTTTCCTCCTTCCCTCCACCCCATTCCCACCTTCTCTTGTCGTCCTTTCTGCAACTCATGTGGCCCGCCACACCTCGTAGGATGAAAGCTCTCCTGTTCGCCATCGTCCGCGCGTTCGAGTTTGAACTCGCGGTGACGCCGGAAGATGTCATTCGTAAGACGAACGTGGTCGGGAGACCGTTCGTGGCGAGCAACCCCGGTGCGGGATCACAGTTGCCGTTGTTGATCCGTGCGGTCAAGACGACGGATTAAAGATTGTCGAACAATGGCAGTGTATGTACCTTTTTCTTTTGTTTGGACTGATGCTCACTCGATAGACTCGTTTTCGTTTGAACGCGACCCATGGGGACTTGTTTTTTGCATCGTTTTGAACTTGGACAGCGATCGGTTGTGTAATGTATTTTTTTTATTACATTCAAGAACGGAACAAATAAGCATTCTCAGCTTGCTCGATACTGTTCATTTGATGCCGTGCGCCCGGATGGTCACTGGCGGTTTCCAGGCTCTGAGTGAGTACGTCGGAGGTCGCGATCCTGCTCATTCACCACCCAACGCGCGCGTCCACACGAATGTTTCCCTTTTTTCATGCAATCTTACTCAAAGTAGACAGCACTACTGAAAAGGCGGACCCCTGACCTCTCCATCAGCGACTCGGACATTATGCAATTCAATTTATTTTATTCTGTCTTCCGTTTTTCAAGGTGAGCCATTTTATTTTATTGACAAAAAGATCGGATGGATTCTTCCACAGGAGCATGACAGCGTTTGGCACCCGCAGACGGTTGGGAGAGAAATGAACGGCGCAGCTCGCCAGCGCACGTCGCCCTTTTGCCTGATATTACGACCAAATGAACCTGCTTTTCAAATCCCCAATCATACCTAAGTAACCTTGGAATTCACGAGCCTCGAGCAAGATATGGTATGCCGTGAAATGTGCGTCATTTGGAAGCCAGAGGCTTACCATAGCTCTCGCGATGCTTCCTGCGCAGCGTCCGAGCGAGTACTCTACTTCGACCGCAGCGTTGTCTGGTCGGTGCATGTAAGCGCTTACGCGCGCTGACTTGCCATTGACGGTACGTCAACTTACCGCAACCTTGTGGAAACCACTCGACTCGACTCAAGTCACCGTATGTATGTAAGTAACGTTGAAGTTTCGAGCTTCTCGCCCACATTTCCTATGATAAGTTGCTGATGCGCCAATATCGCTTCCTTGGCACTAGAATTCGAAGGCATTCGAGGGCGCTTATGACATTATGCTACAGTCGTGCATGCCATCACACTGATCGTCTCGGTCTCTTTTCATCCCATCCCTCCAGTGAGTACTATACCGTGGCAGGCCAGTGGTGAGCTAGGTAAGTGGTCTTATTGACGCACGCGTGACGCGTTTTGAGCGACGTGATGACGACGACAATGGCGGCGGGCGGCAGGTCAGTGGTAAGCTCAGTGGTCTTATTGATGATGGTGACGCGTTTTGAGCGACGTGATGACGACGACGACGACGACGACGACGGCGGCGGGATGATGAAGAAGATGTGGTGATGCGATCGGTAGCGATCGTTTCAGCGGCTTCTTGCACACCTTTGACCTTCACATCCGCATGCGTTGATTCGCCTCGAAATTCGATCTGATAAGTGCGTCGTGGCGAGGGTGTGTATATGCATGAGATTGTTTACATAGGTACAGAACGTGACTGACCAGTACATGTTTTATAGAAAAAGTTCAAAACTCACGACGAAGAGTATGTACACAAGTTCGCACTTTTTTTTCCATGTGGACGGCGGTACCTTGGGATGCGGCCTGTAGAACAGCGCTAGGTCAGGTCGGATCGTGCTCAGTGCCGCATAAAGCGCGTTGTCATACGTACTTCAATTTCAATTGTACTGGACGGAATGGCATGCACACTGTGCACGCGGCGCGATTGGGTACCAATAGCTTATCACGAATGCGTACATATGTACCCACGAATGCGAGATGGGATGTCGACCTATGTCGACGCGCTATCAATTGAATATTCGACGATTCCGTGTTCTCAAGGCCAGGAGTACTACTCACCCACTCGATTATATATTGAAATCTTGAAATCTTGAACCTACCGTTAATCGAGTTGTATCTTTTTTTTACGTGATGCGTTTCGACTCTTTGTGTGACAAGTTGGGTGGGTTTGGCTGCGGTCGGTGCATGGAGGTCCGAGGGCCGAAACGGAAGATCGCCGCCCGAAAGCATCCGAACCGGTCAATACACTTCAATACAGTACAAGATGTACTTACAAGTCGCAAATGACAGTGCAGAATGGGCGATCGGCGCCAAGAGTGACTTTAAACTCTGCTGGCAGGTGCCTGGACCGCGTTACACTCAACGTTGATTTTGGTACACCGAGTGCAGTGCTGAAGAGGCTTGCTCGCGTGGCGACAAGTCCTTGCTGTGAATGGGCGTATGCTGACTTGCTTTGATCAGTTTTTCACGCGCCGTTGTGACTCGTCACACGATTATTCAAGGTTTTTGATGCAAGTCAGCCACGGAGACTAACGCAAGCGCCTTTGCCAGCGGGTGAGTGTTGCGGACCGTGACCGCGTGGGTCCGCTGCATCATGGCGGGCCGGTGACCGGGGCGGCGGGGTGTTTGTGCTCTGCAAAAACATTCAGGGGTGCCATGAACAGGATATGACATGCAGGAGGACCTGCTATGAGCTGTTATGTCGATGGCAGGACGTGGTGGCGCGGAGGTCGATCGCGAGTCTGAGGGAATCCGAAGCGTGTGTCTATTACGACGAACTCTGATTGTAGCGTATCAGCCTTTTCACAATTCCGTCCAGTATATGCGGTGTGTTTCTTGCGTGTTTCTTATTTTATTTATTTATTTTTAGGAAAGCTCGGTACGAATTGCCGTCACATCCTCATGGAAGGTCTGCTTAGTCACACTAGAGATCGGGGCTGGGCGATCTGGAGCGCGGTCTGCAGATCATTCACGGTTCCGGACCGGTTGTGCGCGGTCGCCGTGCCGGTTTTGCAAATCAGTAAGCAGCCTGTTGTTTGTTGTTCATATCCGGACTTATAATGGTATTTTCTGATTTATTATGGCCAGACTGCGGATTTCGGTCGGTAGGATCGCGCGTGGCGAAAGGGCAAGGAACAGGGGGTTGGTACGGAGGGCAGGGCCGGGGGCGGGAACAACGTGGATGGAAGAAGCGAAGGAGAAGGCAGGGGTATGGCTGAGACACGAAGAAATTGAGAACTGTGTGAACGAGAAAAGACGTCTTCCGCTCCAGGACGTATTTTACCAAGGGAGGCCATGTTTTGAGTTTGCGAAGCCAGCTGGCGCCTGCATGCACATTGCAAGGGCGGTTTTGTAGGCGAGTTCAATGGCTGACTAGTGCTGAATCAGCTTGGTGAGGTACACGTGCAAGGACGAGAAGGCCGCTCGTTCGCGTCTCGCTCGACATTGAGCTCTGTCGCCTTGCGTTCACGCTGCTGCCAGCTAGTAAGTGCCCAAGTTCATCGAGAATTGGCACGGTAGGAGTCTCTCAGTGAGAGAGATACTTTAGTCAAGTACACAGACACGCACGGCTCCCGTCGATCAGTCGGTTCCGTTCCGGACTAGTTCCGCTGCCCCAAACCAAGCCCGCCGCCCCGCCTCGCNGANGCNCNTCCCAACNTATTGCCTCGATTTCACTTACAAAACTCTGCCAGTAAGTATTANNAAACCGGGGCAGNCCCCCATTTCNGGCCCACCAAAACTCACCTGGAANCNATTTCAATTTTTTCTTTTGTTTTNGAAACANNAAAAAAAAACAAAGAAAAAAAAACNGAGGTGTNATCGGGTGCCATCCCGCTCGCTCGCAGTCGGTAGTCAGCCAGTATGTCCGATCTCCTTTCACCTTCTCCCTTGGCCATCTCTCCCTCTTTCCCTTTTCTCCTGCTCCTTCTCTCCATCAACCCCCCCTCTTTGACTCAATCTTCGTTCCCTTGTTTTCTGCCGGAATATTCGGTGGAAACCAATACCGACATTATATACTTCATATCACTCACTGACGCACTCTGCTTCTCCTTTTTCTCCTCGCATTTCTGTACATGCCGTCTCCGTCCGGATGACTCCGCTACACTACTATGTCACTTCGAATTCCTCCTCCACCTCCTCGCCGTCCTCTTCGTCCTACACTCACCACCACCATCGACACCCTCGTCCGCCCCAAATGATGCCAGACCCGCACCATCCTGGAAGTCATCATTACCACCCACACACTCACTACAGCAGCGTCACCAACAGCAACACCACCACCACCACCACCACCAACACATCCCGGCGTTTCACGTAAAATCTGAATCACCACCCCACTCGACCTCCCCTCGCTCAGCGCCTTTTACACTCCTCCTAACATGCATGATTCTGCCGAGTACGACGATCCGAACGACTGGCGTGACGGCCCACTTGGCGGACCGTCCGCCTCGGCAAAGGCGTTTGACAAGGTCGTCCGAAGGAGGAGCAGTAAAGGTCCGTTTTTTTTCCCTTTTCTTTTTTTTCGTCGTGATACCTTTGTTCTCATCGTGGCATCTGTTTTGTTTTGCGACGAGGGAGAGAGAAACTCCACACTCTGGCTTTCCGTCCTTTGTTCTTTACTTATGGTTCCATCTTATTTTTGTCTCCCTAACTTGACTGACTGACTGACTGACTGATTTCCATCCCTCATTTTTCTTCTCGCATCTTTCCATCCGCTCGTCTGTCAAAATCCACATGTGTGGGATCGCACAGCGTGCGACCAGTGCCGCAAGTCTAAGTGCAAGTGCGAGCGCGCGAGGGAGAACGAGCCGTGCATGAGCTGTTTGATGCTCGGCACTGGTACGTCCAATCCTCCGTCCCGTCCTCCCTCAACTGAACCCATCTCCCGTGCGTTTCCCCCAGCATGCACGTTCCTAGGTCCTTCTCGCAAGCGCGGCCCCCCAAAGGGTTACATCGACGCTATCGAATCCCGATTGCACCAAACCGAAGCCCTCGTCGGCATTCTCCTCGCCGTCAACGATACCCACGCCCTCCTCGACGATCTCACTCAGGTAACGCTACCTTCCCTTTCTCCCCATCCGTCCCTTTCACCCTTCCACCCCCTTCCCCCGTCCTTATTTCCTTGTCCGATGGAATTCTAACTTTTTTTTTTTTGATTTCCTTCTACGCGGAACAGGATCCACTGGCAAGAGAGATCATCGAGCGCGTCGACAAATCGCCCTACGGCATCAAGGGCCGCACCCGCGGAGCCGACGCATCCGGCAGCAATAGTTCGTCCGCTCGCGTAGCACCGCCCCCCTCGCCAAATGGCAATCCCGCCGCTGGTAATAATAATAATATCAATAGCAATCATTATTCGAACGGAGAGGGCGCGATGTCGTCCCAGAACTCTCCGTACGTTCGCTCCCCGTCCCGTTCCGTCCTGTTGTATTTCCTTTTTTATTGAAGAAGCGTGACATGCTGACCCTTGTATATTTTCGTATATATTCTCGATGGTCCACGCATGGGTGCACGTACGTGTAGCCCGTCCAACGAATGGCAAGACCGCCTCGCAAATCGGATCAACGCTCTCGCGCTCGTGCGCAAACAAAATGCCTACGCACTCCGCGACTCGTTTTCTCGCTCTTTCAACACAACCAACAACACCAACACCAACGCCAACACCAACAACCCGAACGCAAACCCTTCGGCTCTCACCACGACCACGACGAACAATGCCCACATGACCTACGATTCGGATAGCCGCTCACTCTCGCCCGCTCGACGTCAACGCCGACGCCTCGATCCCACCCTCACCACCACACACATATACCCCCACTCTTCTTCCTCCCGCTCTCCCTGCCCCCGCAACAGAGCCACCACGGGCGTCCCGATGACGGCGTCCATGTCCGCAGAGGAGCTGCGCCAGCAGTTCGGTGGTCCCCCGCGGAAGAGGGGGAGGGGTTCTCGTCGTCGTTGTTGGACGAGAGTTCGGAGGACGACGGGTTGGTGGCGGAGGTGGGACAGTTGAGTTTGAATGAGGAGAGGGAGGTGAGGTATCATGGGAAGGCGAGTGGGTTGCATTTGTTGAATGTGAAGGAGAGGGTGGACGGGCGGAGCGAGGGAGGGATTTGGTGCGTGCCATTTTTCCATTTTTTACTTTTACTTTTACTATTTGTCTTTCTTTTGTTTTCAAATCATGCCATCATCGATCTTTTCGCTTTTCTTTCTGGAATAGCAGAACGCGTTGCTGATCGTTATATCATTTTTTCCCTTTATTTTTTCTTATAGGCGATTTCCCAAGGCGCGCGTATGGCTGCCATTGCCGTGGTCGGGGACCGTGGCGGCCAAGAACGAGTCTGAAGATGACGTCCGATTGCCCGAGCCCCCGATACAGAAGCACCTCCTCGATCTGTACTTCACGTACGTCCACCCCGTGCTGCCGGTCGTACACAAGCAGACCTCTTTGGAGGATTTCTGGAATGGGTTGAGCAGATCTCTCATTTCCCCTCCTGTCTCCATGCCTAATGTCTTTATTGCTGACTTGAAAACCACACTTACGCTCCCAACTTGCTTGACAGTCAGATCGCATCCGGGCCGGCAGACGCATCGCCCGATTCGAATACCTCAGACCCGAACTCCCCCGCCACGACCTCCTCCCCTCACCGACGCACGACCGCGATCCCACCCCTCCTCCTCCTCGTCATGTTCTCCATTGCATCGTGATACACCTCTCGGGACTGTCCGCCGCTGGCAGCGTCGACCGGCGCGATGTGGCCCGCGGGCGACACGTACCTCGACCGTGCCAAGGTGTTGTTAAACCGCACGTACGCGAGTTCGCGAGTTCGCGTTCGAGCACGTGCCAGGCGCTGTTGCTCATGGGGTATCGTGAGATCGGGATTGGGGCGATGGCACAGGCGTGGATCTATGTCGGCATGGCCGTGCGGATGATGCAAGACCTCGGCCTACATATGAGTGCGGACCGTTGGCAGCACATCGGCGCATGGTTGTTCAGTCCCGCGGAGCTTCAGGAGAGGAGGCAGATCTGGTACGCTTGTGTCATCATGGATAAGTATGTGTCGACATATATTGGTGAGTGTTCATGACATGTCTTTTTTCTTTTTTCTTTTTTTTTTTTTTGTCATGGGAGACGTTTTGCTCACCTCTGGCTACTCGCAGGTCGCCCGCTCTCGATATTTGAGAGGGATTTTAACACGGAGTTGCCCACCGTCGAAGAGGTGCATCCGACGCAGTATTCTTGTCCTTTTCTATCCCTCTGACACAGTAAAACGCGCAGCTAGAAGAACTGGAAGTATGGCGCTCGCACCCGACCGATCCTCAGCTGTACGGCGAAGATGTGAAGGAACCGGAGCTGTCGCTTATCAACATGACCGGACACATCATCTCGTGCTTCAACGCGTCCGCCACACTCTGTACGTCTCTCGCTCTCAACAGCGTAATGACCCCATTTTTTTATGTCATTTTTCATTTGATCATCGGGAACAGCCATCATCCCGAGCAAGATCGTGCAGGTGCTGTACTCTGTGCGTCGCGGCCCTGGACGACATGCAGAGTCCCTGCGCTTGGAGGAGCTCCTGAACAAGTGGTATTTAGACCTGCCGGACTACCTGCGCTGCGATCCGGCTGGGGTTAAGAGGCCTGTCCCGCCTGCCCCGCCACACGTGCTAACGCTGCATATGCAGTACTGGTGCGTGGTGCTGCTGTTACACCGACCATTGTGAGTGGCGTTCTCTGTTCATATTTCTCCCTTGCCTTCTTGCTCGTGTCGAATCGAACATTTCTCACTGTGCCGTCGTAGCATGCGTTCCTGGAAACGATGGCAAAAGGGTGAGCCTCGCTTTAACTTTGGGTGTTCAGATTGTGAATGTTTGAATGGTGTGTAGGTCTAACGTCAGGGAGGATCCCGAGGTGCTTGCCATATCGCAGAAGAACTATGATCAGTGCGTGCAAGCGGCAAACCACATCACGTCGATCGGTATGTGTAACCTCAGCCGTTATACCATGTGCTGGTGTTCATCGGATCATCATTCTTTTTCAGTCGAGATGTACAAGGATCACTTCTGCATCAAGCGTGCCCCCGTCTTCTTGTCGTACTATGTGTTTACGGCCGGCCTCATGCACGTCACCACGCGTGAGTTCCTAGCGTCTCACTCTCTTCGCCTGGTATGGGATACAACTGACTCAAACTGTCTCACAGTCAACTCCTATCCCGACGACCTCCAGGCGCGTGTGGGTCTCGTGGCGACCATGGCGGTCCTGAAAGCATTGTCAGTCATTTGGCCATCCGCAGGGCGCGCGTGGGAACTCCTTCATGGCTCGCACATGAATGGAGTAAATGGACACGGCGCAGGTACAGAGATGGTGAGCCTCACCGTGCGGGGCGCACACCACAAGCGATCCGCAGAGCACTTCCTCGAAGACGTGCACTTCTTCGCCGGTGCCCCGCTCGGCGGTCGTGCATCCTCCAACGCGATTCCCAGCCAAGGTTACCCGCTCGTGTCCCTCACGTCCTCGACGCCTCTCGCCTCGAGTCCGGCACCCCATTCGACGAGCACAGCGGCAGTATGATGCCATATTATTCGTCGTACGATCGTTATCCTGGAGATAATGGGCTCGGGTCATTATCTGGGAGCTTGTCAACGTTGGTGTTGCCACAGCAGTACAGTACGGGGTTTGTCGACGAGCGCGGGCGCGGTGTTCCGCAAGAAACGGCGGGCGGGGGCGGTCAGCGGTACCCACAGTATTGGAATGGTTATTCGACGCTGGGACAGTTGAGTGCATTGTATGGGGTGCCGATTTTGCATGAACAGGTATGGCAGCAGCAGGGCAAGGCACAGGTGCACGCGTCGCAGCAGATGTATCTGCAGGATTAGTATCAGATGTTCGGTGCATCGCGTATCGGGTGATACTTTTTTTGTTTGCTGATTTCGGTGTCTTTTGCACAGATAATCTACCTTCGAGTTCGTAGCTGCGGCCGTGGCCATTGCCTCCTCCCCCACGTCCATTTTCTATACGCTCAGCCACGACTTGATATCACTCCTCCCCCGTCCACGTCCAACGTCCACCCTCTCATCCCTGCCACTTGCTCTTCAAACATATACGGTAAGACAGACGAGTAAGGACACACTCAAGGTCCTCTAAAATCTATCCGTTGACACTGCAGCACCCTGTCTGACTGAGCGTTCCAGCGACTGTATTTACCCTCAAACTACGATCAAGCGCCAAATACGGATGGCTGTGCTCACGGAATCAATTATGGGACTGCGGAACAGCAGCTTTTCTCGGAACAACTTCAACTTTTTCTTGAACGATTTCTTCTTGAACAAATATGCGCCTTTAAGGTCCTTGTCTCTCGAGGCCATTACAAGTAAAATATTTTAGAACGATACTGTTCGACTCAGCTGATATCTGGAAATATTGTTGCCGGACTATTTAGAGGAAAATTATCTTTGTGAACTTTTTGGTCACTCTTACTGCCGCATATTATTAATATCAGAACTACTCACGCCGTACGAGCCACACAATGTCGAGCCCGAATGATGAGTATTTTTTTTTTTTCAATTTTAAAGAACTGGCCTCCACCAGCCTCCCCCCCCCATTCCATGTCTGTCGACATGTCAGGTTTTGCCATGTGTTTTGCCAGTGATTTCTAGTTTACTGTGCACCATCTGCATCAAGCTTTCTGAGGTTATTGTCTCTTGACTCTTCGGTCTTTGGGGTCGCACACCGGCACACACAGGTTTGAGGTCGGCCTCCCGTCTTGCAACAAGATCGCTGGATTCTCATCTTATACGATTGACCGCTTTTGCATCTGGCAACGGTATATTCCTCGAAGAAAGGTTGTACGAGTCAAATTAAACTCTCGTAGATCTACATCGTGATTTTCGACCGATTTTTCTCCCTCATCTTTTCTGCATTACGATTCCCGATTAGGGAATCGTTCCTTTAAACCTCACAAATTGTTGTAGTCTGCTTATCCGGATGACCGGATATCCGATTACCGGTGTAGTCAAACTTCAATACCCTAGAGTTCGCGTGTACAGTCTGACTTACTCTTGTCAACTTGTCACTCATCATCAATTCTCTTGCCGTCGTCCACCAGAAACTCTCGCACTTCTCGCTTTCATCTCCCGGTCTTGACTCATCACTCACGCTGTTCGCACGTTGGGGAAGCCGGACGTCAAACCGTGACTCGCGCCTGTCACAGGACAGAACGCCGCTCGTCTCCCCTGGTTTCATGACCCACGCACCAATGCCTTGCGTCGGCGAGCGACCCGAGAGCGGGACATGATGCATTGATGTTGAAGGTGCGTCAATGCATGACTCTATGACATTCTAGTCTGGACTATTGTCCAATGGAAAATTCTGATGGCGTGGCTACGAGTACTCGCACAAGAGGTCCTCGCCATACCCACTTCCATCCATTTGATGCCTGCGAAGACGATCTATACGAGGACGACGACTATGAAGAATGCTCCGACGATGATCATTCTAACGAAGATGTGAACATGGCTTTTTACGTGTGAGTTACTTGCGAGTGGCACACTCTCAGGTGCCTTTGTTGAAACTCGAATGAATTGAAGGTTCTTCTTCGAGGACTTATATAGGGAAACTCTCGAGCTTGTGTGTTCGACAATTCTTTTTCTTCAAGCGGATACTAACTTTATATCGTAGAATCCTTCAGTTCTCCATCTCAACTGGAAAGGAAGCAGTCTGAGTACGACGCTAGTTATGTTCGTTACATGCGTGAGCAGCAGGAAGCTGCTGAAGCCCGTAGTAGACCCAGGTGAGTTTCGTGCCATCAATTTTTGTGTGGCTGGTCCCCAAGTGTCGTGTTTATGGGTCGGATTCCATTTCGGTTGCCCCGCCGAAGGGCACCGCGCCCTCAGCAACTGGACAACTCTTGGATGATGTTCGTATGGCTGAGGAGGTCTCATCCGAAGCTGTTCCACCACAGGTTGATGGCGACGTATCCATGTCTGAGGGCGCACAACGGCCGAATAGCAACGGCCCCCAACCCTTTTCTGAGGACCTGGTCATGACACAATCTCTCGTCGCAAGTCCCGCGTCGCTTCCTAATGACTCTTCGACCACCGTTGTTGACTCAGCTATTGATCACTCCGATGTTCCTCCATCGAAGAGGGCGAGGAAGTTCTCGGATGCACATCTGGCGTCGTCTCATGTAAGCTTATCTTCCTTTGTACGCCCCTACAGGCGTGTTAATATAGCATCTGTTTTGGGTTCCATCTGAAGACTGCTGCCGCTCCTCCCCCAGTTTCGACGTCTTTTACGGTTGTCGATGCCACCCCGCGTACCTCAACACTTTCCAACGCGCCGTACAAATATTGTCTCTCAATTCTTCGAATGCTTAAAAAGCAGAAGGACGCTTTCTCTTTCATGATGCCTGTCGATCCTGTCCTTTACAATATTCCGCATCACTTCCAAATTATCAAGCACCCAATGGATCTCTCGACAATGGAGCCCAAGCTCCTCTCGTCTAATCCTATCAAGCCTGATCCTAATCCTGTCAATCCTCGATATCTCAATGTGGCTAAGTTTGAGGCCGACTTCCGCCCTATAGTGAGGAATTGCGAGACGTTCAACGGCGCGGAACATCCCATCACCCAGCAAGGGAAGCGGCTGGAGGAGAATTTCGACAAGATGATAAGAGCAATGCCTGCCCCCGAAATTGTACGTACATCAGCTTAGATTTTCACCCAGCCTATCTGATCATTCTTCATGTACCAGCCTAAGCCTCCTGTCGTCAAGAAGCCACCAACGCCACCTCCACCGCCGCCACCCCCTCCCGTCATCAAAAGCCTGCTCGTCACGCGTCTACCTCTGTGCTTGTCATCCGCCGGAATGATACCAAGCATCTGGGACGGCCTAAGAGGGAGATACATCCACCTCCGCCCAAGGACTTACCGTATGCTGATGCTCCGAAGAAACATCGCCGGAGAGGAAAGAAGAATAACAATGAGCAGTTGAGGTTTTGCGGCAAGTTATTAGATCAGCTTCATCGTAAGCAGCATCAGAACATTGTTGGGCATTTCGCTCAGCCTGTCGGTGTGTATCCAGAGTTGTTGCTACTGGAGAAAGCAAGTTCACATCTTCCTTCACAGATCCCGTTGCCCTCAATATCCCCGACTACCCCAGCATCATCAAGAAGCCCACGGATTTGTCCACGATGCGTAATAAGCTCGACGCGAACATGATCCCACGGCCGAGAAGTTCCGCGACGATTTCAAGTTGATGTTCAACAATTGCGTGAAGTACAATGGTACTCAGTCCGCGTTGCAGAAGCTAGTTTCACGCTGCAACGTCTGTTTGATGAGAAGTGGCGGAATTTGCCGCCTTTGCACCCCGAAGTTAGCGACGAGGAGGAGGAGGAGGAGCGAACGCGTAAGTCAAATATGTGCTCCTTCGTTCGATCTATTACTGACCTTAACCAGGGACTATTGCCATGATCGAGTCTCAAATAGAGACCATGAGGGGTAATCTTGCAGCGTTGAAGGACAGGACCGGCAAGGAGAAGAAGAAAAAGAAAAAAAAAAAGCGGGAGAAGGCCAATGCAGGTCCTGTGGCATCGAGCTCGAAGGCTGTTAAGGCGCTGAAGGCCCTGCCACCGAAGAAGAAGGGGAAGAAGACGCTCATCGCGGACGACGATGTCCTCACCTTCGAGCAGAAGAAAGATCTCAGTGAGGCCATCGCTCATCTAGACGGCTCGAAGTTGGAGAGGGTGATAGCCATTATTCACGAGGGCGTTCCCGAGATTCGCGACATGAGTCTATTTTGGTTATCTTCCTTTGCTTCCTGCTCACGACGATTTTTTGCACTCGTCAGACGTACAGAGCCAGAAAGAAATCGAGTTGGAGATTGACCTACTACCTTCAGCGGTCCTTACCAAGCTGTATAACTTCGTCCTGCGTCCGCTTCGCCAATCACCCACAAAGCGGAATAGGACTGGGAAGGGCACGGGTACCGGGGGCCTGAAGCGGAAGAGCATGGATGAGGATGTGGAGGCTGAGAAGATCCGGCAGCCGGAGGAAAGGATGCGTCTGTTCGAACAGCAACCGAACGGTCATCCTGCTGCAGCTGTCGCCGCTGCAAACGATAGTGAGCACTCCTCGGACTCGAGGTCAGACGATGACAGCTCAGGGAGCGATTCGGAATGAGCCTCGTTCCTCGCTTCTTCCGCCTTCCGGTTTATTGTATTACGTTCCGTTTTGCCTTGGCTCTTCTTTCATTCACCTTGTTTTCTGTTTTATTTATTTTATTGTTTCATTTCCTTCTGTGCACCGTCTCGCCTTCAGCGACCACCCAAATTTAAAGAATGTCGACATTGTAGCTAGTCAGTACCTTACTTGAACACGACAGTTCTCCTTGCATTGTGAGATGGCTTCAAATAAATACACGTAAAGAAAGCGAGCATTTCGACAGCAAAGTGGGTGGTAACGTTACAATTTCCAAGTGAATAGACCGTGTCATTTGCAGCACAGAACGCTAGATCATTTTCTCCATCCGCCTTTCTGAAATGCCTGCCATCCAGAGCGACCCTTTTCCCGTGCATCCTGTTTTCCCGCTTTTGTTGACGACGAGGACTGGACGAGAGGTGCAGGAACGGACGGTCCAGTCGGAGTATGTCGAGGTGGCGGCGCGAACGCAGGAAGCGGAGGGCCAATATCACTGGCCCGCTGGGCACCGACGGGATGGAAATGGCTCTCTGAATGAATAGGCAAGTAAGGCTCCTGCGGAGGTAGAGGTGCCCAACCCCCCATCGAGAATGTCGGCACATGTATAGTTGGCGGCTGCGGGGGAGGAGGCATGGAAGAGCTGGTGTCAAGAGAAGACCACCCTGCAGTCCGGAAGGACGGTGCCGGATGGTGGGTATGAAGAGGCCGTGCGGGCGTGAGTGGTTGCGGCGGCATGGAAGGCACTGGGGATAGAGGGTGTGAGTTTGCATGCGAAACCGCGGGCACGCGGTCGCCTGCCGAAATCGGAGGTGGAGGTGGACTGCTGTCGACAGATGCCCAGTTCGAGGCTCTTCGGAATGCTGATGCTGATGGCGATGCAGACTGCGCAGCTGCAAACGCGTCAGCAGAGGCGGTGGATACTGTCGTCCAGCCGCCTTTCTTGGGTTCGGGCGCCTTGGCGGTTGAACCTGCGGAGATACCTGCGAGAGCTGGCATGCTCCCAATAGGGGTAGCGGGTTTGGCTATTTTTATACCTGCCGCAGCGGCTATCTTTCGCAGCTCTTTCTCCTCCCGCTTGCGTTCCTTCTCCTCCCGCTTGCGTTCCTTCTCCTTCCGCTTGCTGAGTTCCTCCTCCGTGTTCTGCTTCTGTCGCTGAGCCATCTGCATGTCTCGGAACCAAACCTTGTGGTGATGCGCGTAGGAGATGGTGTGCTCGTCGTATTGCGCGACATTTTGGAATTGCATTTCGCAAACATTGCAGTAGAAAGCGCGGAGGGTCTCTGATATCTCAGATTGAACGGCAGCACAACGAGCGACAGAGTACTTATAATTGGACGTAAGTAGAAGTAGAATATATGAATGGAGACGAGCACAGACTTCTCGAGTCAAGCGTTGCTCTTCAGTTTCCTTTTGTTAACGCTCGGAATCGAGCTCTCGTCGTTGAGAAACAGTTGTCTCAATCATGCGTGCATCCTGGTTTGACTTGCCCAGCCCAGTAAGATTCCTCTCCACGTAGAATGGAATGGGTTCAACACGTCCTGTTTTGTCAAAAATACAATTACAAGTTTCCTTTTGTGTTCTGCGCTAACTGGTGAGAGGAACGCACCTTCACCAGATAGTTCCAGCGGTTGGCCGTCAGTCCACGAGCATAGCAAAGCCTCTGTTCGTCTCGCTGATCCTGGTGTCCACGGTGACAACTTCCTGCGCAGCGCCAGCTACGTATTTGTCGTACTTGTCGACGTCCATCTTGTAGGGAGGGAGGTGACGGTGAACGAGAAACGATGGAAACGTTGTCTTCACTCTCCTCCCCATCCATGTCAGCGTCGTCGTCGTCGTCGTCGTCGTCAGCTTCTCTTGGTCGCTGAAGGAGAAAGGAAGGTCGCGAGGTAGCACAAAGCCCTTCTAGTAAATGAACTATACGAAAAAACGCGCCAGGAGTACCTTCAGACTAGAACGGTAAGACTTAGGTTAGTCGATGCCGATGTCCTGCCTAGACATGGGTATAGAATTCCATCGCGCAGTTGACTCTGCAGACATTGTCGGATCTGTCGGTGGATGAAGAGGTAGAAAGAATTTACGACAAGATGGGAACAGGTAGATGGGTTTGAACGCTCGCCGTGAGGAATGACGAGCTCTGCGCTTGCTCACCACGTACTACAGGGTGTTGCATAATAACGTGCAGGTTCGCGTTCAAAAAATTTGTTTGGTTGTGTTGTGTCCGGGGAGAATTTGTGACAGCTTGTCATCGCCTACGTATTTTCGTCCACCCGCTCCGAGTCCCTCAGTCCCTTTTCCCTCAGTTTCCTGTCGCAAACTTCAGTAGTCTCGAACCTTCAACCTCTTTGCTTTGTTTATATGTGTTCTTGAAGCTCAATAGAGATGAGAGGAGCCATTGTAACAGACAACCATCCCTGAGCATCCCTGGGATAAATGTGACAGATGTCACAAATTCCGCCCAGACACAACACGACCAAACAAAATTTTTGAACGCGAACCTGCACGTTATTATGCAACACCCTGTAAAGTGACGGTCACACGATACACAAGTATGTCACATGCGCATGCGCAGATTTGCTCTGCTCACCACTCCGATATCGTCTCAGACTGAGGGGACTACGTCGATTTCTCCACTGTTACTAGCATATACTTCTTTAAAACAGCTTTGGACTTTCTATCTGTTCTTGCGTGTATATTTGGCTGTCCGCCCGTCATAATAGTACGGACGGAGGCCCCGCGTTGCAATGGCATCTGTCGCAGAATGCCTTAGTTCTGCTAACGATCTACTTGCCCAGCACCATGCTTTGATATCGCGAGTACGAAACTCGCAGAGACAACATCGACGCAACTTCGCTCGCTGGCAACGCCCCCAACCCAGATACTAAAACTCCCCTTCATACCCTCGCCACCTCAGTCGCGCTCTCCCTCTCCGCCTTCTTCACCTGCCTTAGCTCCGAAACCACGTCCATCTCGGCCGGATTTACCCCCTGCTAAACGAGCTCGAGTTGCGCATTATCAGAATTATGTTCCGGAGGAAGAGACAATTCGTAACGATTATTCTCAGCGGTATGTTGACGGTGGTGAATGGCCTCAAAACTGGGTGCTTGGAGCTGAACCGGAGCGACGTTTCGAAGAGTTAGTCATTCTTATTTTCGTTTGACCCGACTCGTGTCGTACTTTGTGATGCATGACATGGAGGCTATGTGGATGCACTAGTGGACATATTTTCTACTGCTACTCTTCGCTTGTGTACACATTACTACTATGCCTCGCACTGAGTTGCATTTGCCTGCCTTTCTGACATTCACTTCTCCGTCGCCTTAGATATCCCAAACAACAGCGCCTTCTCGCTTTGAAGAAAGCTTCAGTTACTGAATATGCCCTGCCCCCGACCTACTTGCCCTTGTCCGAACTTTCCAATATTCCTCCGGCTAAATTCGACGTC
>SGPL01000516.1:0-23332 GCA_004802705.1 Bondarzewia mesenterica
TCGGACGAGAGGGCAGCCCGTGGTGCTGTAGCCGGACACTCGAAATGCTCCGAACAGCGGAAATAACGGGTAAAAGGGGATGGAACTGAAACACCAGGTGGGTGATAGCTTTCGAGAACGAAATGCTAGGCAATTGACGTGAACGGCGCGGTGCGAGAACGGTTAGCACAAGGTGAACGCCATCGGGAAGAATGACTTACACGTGCGGAACGGTGCGGTTCAAGCGCACATGTTGAGGACGAGCGGCGTCTTGAGCCTCTCAGAGGGTGTCGACCGACTCGACAAACAGGTCTCGGGGGTGCAGAGGCTGCGCGCGAGGGCGAGCGCTGCGAAAAACGAGGACAGGGGCGGAGGCGGGAGGAGAAAGGGGCAGCGAAAGCCGCTGCGACAGGTGCAGCGCTCGTGCCAYGTGGCATCCGCGAATCCCGCCGACAGGAGCCGATTCGCGCGGAAAACCGAGCGGCGAGTTCGGTCTTAGGCCCAAACCCACGTGGGCTGGTGACGACGGACCGTGTATTGCATCGGTCACCCTTCTTTCCTTACGCGGAGGTCACCAGCGGGGTCACCTCCCCTATGTGGTACTGTGCCGTATACTTAATATTGAGCACTCGACGAGCCTCAAGCCTGACTGCAACCTGAATCATTCTCTCAATCTCACGTTCCGACATCATTGCAAAACCAATTATTTATTTTCTGCATTGAACAGTCTCTCTAGCATGTCAATATTCAATCGTATATGGCAGACATTGAAGCGTCCCGTAAGTACCTTGTCTTCCACAAAACGGAGAGTTGACCGACATTACTGATACTTCGTCACCGAAGACTCATTTCGTGGGTAAAGATCTTGAAGGTTGGCGACAATTTCAACCTTATAGTTTTGCACATCTTTCTCAATTTGGGTATGCGCAAAGGAAATCGATTTTACGAATTTCCCAGTACTTCTAATGGTACGTACAACCTCATCTTGTGACTATGATTTTGACAGATCCTGAGCACCCACCACGGATCTTTCAGACCTGAGACGGACCAAGCGTCGAGTTGAGTACAAGGGTCATGGGGATATGTGGACTTACGTGGGTAATGCGAAGCGTCTGCCAGGTGTGTTGTCGTGCACGACTTTTCCCGCTCCAAACCGACCGACATCATACCAGTGCAGTGGACAGCTTGGATGTCGCACACTCGTCAGGATCCCCCGTCCATAGAGGTGCGTCCATGGTATCTTGATCTTCACAAATACTCGAACAAGGCACACAGGAGCTGCAAGCCGATCTCATGCGACAACAACGCGTGCTCCAGAAAGCTGCTATTATAGAAGCTCGTGATCGAGAAGAGCTCGAACGGATAGCTGCAGCTTCAGCACCACCTGCTGAGATTTCACCGTCTATCACAGCAAGTGCCTCAGCGGATACACCTTCACCGATAGACATTTCGCAACCCCAAGGATCATCTTCTGCGACGGCACGGACTAATGTCACAGATATCTCGCAGAAGCAGCATGATGATGCTAGGTCAAAGGCCTCGGATTTGCCAATGCCGGGTCGTGACTCTGATTGGCAGCCAGAAGCATGGAACCCGCAAGCGGTGCGAAGAGGCTGATCGGTTCGGGATATGCAGTGTCTTTAGTAGGTGTCGAGCGTTCATCTGGTCAAGATCGCCTCAGTATACGAAATTTCTCCAGGCATGTGTCAGCATTGCGGTCATGAATTGCGATGTTGCCTATCAGATTCTCACCCAAACAGCGGGAGCGGGACCAGAAAAATCCTGTGGCGTGAATGGATCCAACCAGCCCATGCTTTGAACTTCTATCTTCCCGTTTATCTGAGGGATCAAATATCATCGAAACGCGGACTTCATCTTTTTTCACGGGATTGATCATATTCCACTATTCCTTGGTACTACGAAGGTGTATATGACAGGCGACAATAAGTCAACAAGCATGCTACTTTTTTCTAATAAGCCACCCCTGCGACCTTGTAGCTCAATGGTTAGCGCATACGATTGCAGTGACTTTACTCATATGTTCAACTCACGTCGGGATCTTTCTTTTCGCGTGCCGTGAGTACACATTCGATGCTCGAGAGCTACATAGCGAGTGCTCCATGCTCTAAATATTTTTTCTATCTACCTCTTTGGCGAAATAAGACGACCGCCGACTTCAGCTACGGTTTGTGAAATGTCGTCTTACTGTAACTACTTATAGTTGTGAGTTGAATAAAACAGGTTACATAAGACGAAGGAAGATACATACGTGTAATTAGCTGCTGCTGCACTTGCTAAAGTCAACCACAACGTCGATGGGCTCATCCTTCTTTCTACTACCTCTCCTTTCTGCTTTGCTTGCGAATGCTGCCCAGCTGACTGTCCAATCGCCTCGGTTTACCGTCTCCTCCTCCGATGGCACACAACTTCGTTCTGAGCCGTATGTGACACGTCTCTCTATGTCAATGCGACTGTCTGTTATTGAAAGTGACATTAGAATATCCCTTGTGCGGCAGCCAGAACACCCGGTTGTCCTCAACGTCAGTGACATACTCAGGTTGACTTTCCAAGTCGTGGACAAAGATGAGGGCAAGGGTGTGCAGCCACACCAAACCTTCCTCCGGTTCTTCGATGAGTCTACGGGCGAGGAAGGCATCCAGCCGGTCAAAACCAGCCCTTCTGGCAAAGCTAAATTCGAACTTGTGTGTTCTCATCTTATTCACGCTTCCTCGCGTTGACAACGTCTTAACTCCCGGTCCCATTTCCTTGTCTTCGCAGAAGATGGCGCGCCCGCCCAGCTCGTTTCCTCCTAGTGGAGACGCACCCCTCAAAGTCTCCCTCTTCCTGGGTTCATTCGTACATTCTCCTGAAAAAATCGATCTCTTCAACTTGATTGTCCCCCCGTCCCTCCCCGCTCCGCAGCACCCTGACGAACCGACTTTCCATCCCCTCCCTGAAATCCAGCATACGTTCAATCCGGAACCAAAGATGCCTCCTCGCTTGATCTCTGCTGTGTTTACTGCTCTGGTTCTTTCTCCTTGGGTTGTTCTTGTTGGCCTCGTACGTTCCTCATCCCTTTACTGTGCTTGAAGTTACCCAATGGCGATTTAATCTCCTCTTGCAGTGGTCAGCCGTTCGCCCCAAAGTGCCCCACCTCTTCTCCGCCAATATTTTCCCCTTCACTGCTTCGCTGGGCATGTTCGAAGGACTGCTTCTGTGGTACTGGGTAGAACTTCGGCTCGGCCAGATTCTGCTGTACGGAGCATTTGCAGCTGTACTCACGGCACTCACGGGCAAACGCGCCCTTGCGAAGATTGGCGCACGCAGATTAGGTCACAAGTGAATTGATATAGTCGCGTGTGTTGTGTCGTCTGGTCATTATTTATGGTTTTGATCGCTGGAAGAGCTCGCGTCAAAACGATGTGTCAAACAAAGAATATCTCGAATGAATAAGTATAAACCACGTCCTCGTACAGCTTGGTAACAAGAAATTCCACTCAAGCAGGTGACCCAGCAAAAAAAATCAAAGCATCCTAGAGCAACTTGGACAAATGTGAGTCGGGACTGACAGCTGGCAATGCGCCAGACTGCACGACAAACGGCTGCAAGGAGGACGTGGTGATAATGCCAGTGCCGTAGCTCGATTTCGCTGGCGGCGCAATGAAAGGGTGTGCCTCGGTGTTGAACACGACTGCGAACGTATCAACAAAAACTTCCCGGATAGAAATTCAAACAACTCACAGCCATCGAGACTGATGTGATTTGGGTCATCGAACGTCAAATATCTGCCATGCTCTCGCCTCAGTAACGGGTAAGAACACAGTCGTGAGATACGCACAGATACTTCAATACCTCCGCGAACCAAAAGCTCTCTATATCGTCTATCTTGGTGGTGTTCACATTATTGACGTCGTTGATCCCTGCGTATCCCGTCGGAGTCTGCAAGAACCTCTGGAAGCTGGAGACGGCACTGGCAGCACGATCGAGGTACTCGGTATTGCCCGTCGCGCGCCACGCGTAGAAGTTGCTCTCGAGCACCTCGGGGCGGAGGATGTAGTCGGATGAAGTGATATAATATCCATGCTTAGCATAGAATGCCAGATCATCAGCAGTGGGAGCGCTTCCGCCAGTGAAGTTTCCTTCGGAGGAGATGAAGGCAAAGCCTTCCGGTCCGATACCGGTCCTGTCCAACGAAAGTAGAGACGCAAGATATCAGACTGAGCGGAAGAGACGGTCAAAGCAAGGAATCCCACTCACGCATCGCCAGCATAGGTGTTCCAGCACGCGTCATTGAGCGTCAAAGCGATGTTGACAATGGTAGCGTTGTTCGTCAATTTCCCGCCCATCAGCCAATTCCCAGCGTAGAAGCAGGCCAGGTGCGATCCTACAAATCGGATCTGACGGTTGTCGTCAAAGTCAGCTAAATACAGGTGATTTCCAACTGTCGAGGTCTGCAAAAAGGTCCGTAAGTGTTCTTAATTCCACGGGATGCTTGGAATGGGTAATAGTACATGCCTTGAGCAAAGTTTTGATAGAAGAGTCGACAGCAGTAAGCCAAGTGTTCGTGAATGTGTTATCATTCGTGTTGGTCAGGCGCGCGTATTTGATGAGATATTCAAAGTAACTGTCTGATCCGCCGCCCCATGTCTATAATGGAGCAATTGGTCAACGAAACGGGTAACAGGTTCGGGATATAAACGCACGACATAACCACCGACCGGATCTCCTGAGGAAGGATCAATTCCTTGCGCAGGGAGCGAAGGAAGAGGGGCGGGCTGAATATTTTGCGTTCAAAAACATTATACCACAACGCAAAGCAAATAATGAAAATCACTTACATTACTTGCCATAAGCCTCACAGAATCCTCCGTCAATTTCCGGTATGTATCATTGCCCGTATATATGCTAGTATGGACGAGCTTCAGTTGCAGATGTAGGCACGAGAACACGCGAATTCCTCACCTGAGACGGGACCATTCTAATGTGAGCTGAAATGATCGTTTTCATTCACCAAAGTGGTCCTATCAGATGTGAGAAGGGCTTACAGAGCCAGCCTCGGCAATATTCGACTAGACAGAATAGCTAATGGGCATCAAAACATTCTTAAGGAAAAGGCCAGCTCACGGTAGCAATGGTTGGTGAATTTGCCGAAAAATCGACATAACCAAAAGGCACTACGTTACCCTTTGAAAATATCTGAGCACGAGACTTTTTTACTCATAGGAAGTGAAAACGCTCACCTGCGACCAACCTAGTGACAACCTGTCCGCCAACTCTTTAGCTTTCTCGACCAAGATTGCATGTTTCTTGCCGCTGAGCTCATATGCGCTCAGTAGTCCTCCAACGTAGCGGATGGTGCTCTCAAAAATGCTGCATGCCGATTTAATTAGCTCAATAGCATGGCAATGTGCCGAGAGCGAGCAGACCTGACAGTGTCTGGTGTCTGCGACTGAGTAAAATTGATGTTTTGCGAGAAGTTTAATGCTTCATCGAAAAAGTTCTGACGGGAAGGTTCAGTTCAAAAGTTCAAGGGTAACTTGAATGCAAATCAACTCGCGTTGAATCCCATGATATACTATCATGCCATGATAAATATGAGTTGAGACAAGTGGACAAGTCCAAGAGTGACTAACCATGGTGCTCATGGCATCGACAATACTTGCACCCCAGCCATTCCGCCCATCAGAGAAGCTCTGACTGAGTGGTGAGAGATCATCGTGACCAAAAGCAAATTTCCTGGAGGGAATTTAGATATTACTTCGCAGGAGCAAGTGATTTCGTGCCCACCTATACGCCTCGTAGCTGTCATTGAAAATAGATTTGACCACCTCGCGATGACCAGCAGCACTGGAGGGCAGTACTAGCCCTTGCTTCTGAATAAGCGCCCCCAACGCGTTTGGAGCACAGAATAAAGCTAGCGAGAGCACCTGAAAAATCTTGGACCTCATAGTAATCCCTGATACGACCGTGCACAGTAGAAGGGGGAGGGGAAATTGAGAGATCGATAGCACCCAGCAGACATAGCACGCTGACCCGGATATATAACGGACGGACGTAAGGGCCGCCTAACCCTATTCTTGTCAATGTCAGTACCACAATTCCAGAAAACCCGGGAGAACTGGGGGTGCCATCTGTCCTTCTTCGTGAGGGACAGACGCTTCCTCGCGATCAAGGCAAGACGAAGCAAGACGGGCCTGAAACGTGACTGGGACCGCTCCTGCCCAGCTGAAAACCGTATGTATGCACAAGTAGGGCTTTGATGCAGCTCGAGTGACACGAGGTTCACAGCCAAGTGATGAGACACAATTGGCGTTTTTGGCAGCTCGTGATACCATATCCCATACGCTATATCATGGTCTTCCTTGTATCAACGACGCGATGATGATGATGATGGCCGTAGTAACAGCTTGCAAATCAGAGAGGCCCGTAATCAGTATCATGTTGTCCGAAGACGCTGAGAAGCTCATCTCCCCTCGTGCGCGGCAAGACAGGATGGGCTGTGCTGTAAATAGTGCCTCTATTTTAGGCTGAGTATCGACAGCGCACTAGTTCAATGAGCCAGATCCGGGCCATCGTCGGTGACAGTGGGCACGCCAGGGCACGCTTTGCTGTCTGAGAGTACCAAAAAAAAGACCTTATCGCTTACTTGGAACAATGCAACGCCCAAAGAAGCCGATGTTCGACACGAGTATTGTACCCATATCGAAAGAAGCGATGGATCTCGCCACGTGAGCTCCTACCAACATGGGCTCTCGCCGCTTCACATAGTTGTCAAGTATATTCTGTATCGCTGATAAACGTTCAAACACCGATTTTGTAAGTAAGGAATACATCACTGTGAGAATGGGAGGAGCTTGGTGTGTTGCCAGACCCTGCTCACGATTTCTGTGCAGAGACTAAAGATCATATAGAATGACTATACTTGGAAGAAGTCCTCGTCACCCATTGCTTCAATTCCATGCCTTGGAGCACGAGGTCAATGAGAGGGCAAGCGTAGCATGACACGGCATCAATCACGTACTTTTCTTTCAAATGCGAGATAAGACCGTCGAAGATGAATAGTCTCGGCTTCGCCGCCACGGTACGTGTGCCAGCTGCCCTTTTGGGCGTATGTGAGGTATTCGCAAGGGTCTGTTCCTGCAGGGAGACCTGTTCCTGCAAAGGATCCTGCTCCTGTGGAGCCTGTTCCTGCACGGCGACCTTTTTTGGTGAAGGGACCAGTTCTTGGATGGGGACCTGCTCTTGTTGACGGACCGGTGTCTGCAGACAGTGTCGGCACCCAAAGTTCTTTGTAGAGCGCGTTTTCTTTTCCTGCTGACTGAAGCCAACAAGCTTCTTACGAGACCCGTGCGCATAAGGGTATTTCATCATAGAGTCCGCCTCTGCTGCGGTAATCAAATAAACTTGCATGGCATCGTGTCGTTTGCTATGGCCAGCCTATCCGGTGATAGTTTTAGCTAAGAATAGGCATTCTCGAAAAAACTATATGACAAAACGCACCAGCCTTCGACAGTCCATTGCGATAGGGGGATCACAAGACTTGCACAAAAAGCAAAGGCCCAGTGCAATGAGATTGTGACGGGCACTCGGATCCTCGTCGTTGATCCCAGCCAAGGCAAGCACCTGGAACAGAACATCGACGCCCTACGAATCGACGAAAGAAAAATGAGATGTAAGGAGCGAAAACCATGAGGATCGCCAGCGCATCAACTACTATCTAACACATACCTTTCGATCGGGTATGAAATTCTCAGCGCTCCAAACCTGATTCCTCTTCTGCTCCTTTGTTAGATTCGGGCACTCGTGCGCACACGCGCCACGGAAATCCAAAGACCCCGCCTCGACGTAGTCCCTGGGCACTGTGCCGCACTTCTTGCATATAAATCTTGCAGTCACCCGATCCACCGGATGCAGGACCTTTTTTTGACAAGTTTTGCCACACCGGGTACCCCAGCACCTTCGCCAGAGCTCCCCGAGCAGCTTCAACCCACTTCTTCACGTCGTCACGAATGAGATCCGCGACCAACCCGGACTCCTTCAGTTCGGACTCAAGGCTGCTGGCATCTTTCGATTGAAGGAGTTTGATGACGGGCAGCCGACGGAACTCCAAAAGAGTAGGCAATATGGCATGTGTCCCGGCGGATTTGATGCGCTGGTAATGTCGAGCGATGTCTGCGCGCCGAGTTTGGTCAGCATGCTCAGACAGCTGGCGTTTGCGCTTCTCGGTAATTTCAAAGACCTCAGAAGCGATACGTGTTCGAAGCAGCCGGAAATCTACGAGGGAACAGTACGTCGAGACAGGGTGATCGAGGCTAGAGTTGCTCACTGACCTCCCAGAGTTATTGCTTTTAGGCAGTTAGTTCGATAGCGATGCATAGAGCCATAGGTGGGCGTGTGAAGTAGGTTTTCGACATCCCAACCTTCTGTTTTGGCGAAACTTATGGCCCTATCGGCATTCAAGCAGCAAAACAAGAAAAAAAGTTAGCAAATAAATTCAGTCAGCTAGGCTCCTTTGACAGTCACATACAAAAAATACGTACTGCTTGATATTTGCGCGCTTGTTCAACCTATATTCAGTTTCCCAACTTTGACGCCAAAGATATAAGTTTTTATAATACTAGCAATCACAGACTGTAGATGAGCAATGGTAGTCCGCGAGAAGAAATCAGGACATAGGACCCTACCAGCATCATGCGAGGTAAGCGCTGAACCTCAGCTGTATAACGCTAAAAGCAAGATTAATAAAAACACAGAGCGAGATAGAAATCGATGCATGCTGTTAAAAAGTCGTATGCTGTTCCGCCCATCCTGATGATTCGATTGTATTCGTTGATGAGGCCGTCCCAGTCGGATTTGCGACCTGCACCGGCCGAATTTCAGCCGAATTGAGATAGAAACACAGAAAATCTGTGGAATAGGCGAGAAGAAATCAATTCGACGTACATACAAATTCAGGTTGATGAGAGGAACTGATTCCATCTATCATAGGATTAGTACGAGGACACTCATGTGATACCTCTGCTGAGAGGATGCACGCACCGACCCAATCGTGTTCTTCCAAACGCGGTATGCATTGCATGATAAAGTCCCTGACAACAGAATAATGCGGCGCGCTGAGGAGAATGTCTCTACAAGATCCATGATTGTCAGTAGCAGTCAATTGCGGGAGCGATTTTTAAATATGCTCACCGAGCTGCAGTGTGTTGGCAGACAGGCTACAAGGCGAGAATTGTTGGTCAGTGATACGGATACTGCAGCAGACAAAGCCGCTCACGCTTCCACACAGTCGCAACCTCAGGGTAAACGAAGTATACATCCTCCGCGTGTAATTTTTGCATACCTTCCACAATAAGTGTCAATCACACAAGCTCCCAAGGGTCGCGTATTGAATGGCAATACACACCTCGCAGAAACCACCGTCGAAGACAAACGCCGCAAATGCAGGTTCGCTCCACCCAGGGGGAGGTGCCTGCAGCTGGCCCGATAGACATATTTTCCTTGCTGTCCTCCACACGAACGCGTTCGCTTTGTTGAGTAGTGTCGCGCACAGATGCTTGTTGCACCGCGCAACAGCGAGGACGTCCTTCGGAGATGCAACAAAACTGAGGATGAGCGACAATAGCTCTAAGGGTAGGCGGTCCAAGTATGAATCCAGCTGCGCGAAGACTCCTGCTACATTCGACGCGAGCTGGGAATCAGCCTCGACGACTGAAGTCTGACTTTGTCCAAGCCTGGGTTGTTTTCCTGAACAACGAGGCTTGGATGCCATGGTTGATATATGAATTGAGGAACGTAGTATATGGGAAGCAAGTCTGTCAAGTGAAACTCTGCAGAGATTAAATAAGCTATGTAGGTAACAACCTGTAACAACGTACGGCCGGCGGGCAGAAAAGTCGGACTCGGACTCCTCGTGCTACCTCTCGCAGTCACACAATTGATGTCAATAAGGTCACTATATACTCGTCACTTTGTCACTGCATCATCCCGAAGCATCCCGACCACCGTCTGACACCCTCAAACCACCCTGTTATTATACTGACAATTACAAAGGGCGGTGTATATATACTCATAGCTCGTCATGCGGTTCACCGGAGCGAGAAGGGGACAAAGGCATTGTCGACGCGAGTACTGAATCCGTCGTTGGTAGCACGCTCTCGAAGACCTCAGCTATTGAAGGCAACTGAACCTCCGTCGTAAGCGCGTCCACCGCCGGAGACTCACCTTCGTCTTTCATATGAGTGAAAGATGTACTCGTGCTTGATGCCAACGCGCTGAAAATAGCGCTCGAAGTCGCCGCCGCCGCCATCAGCACCGTAGACGAGATCCCAGCCGCGCCCAAGCTGTGCGCCGCCGTCGCCATGACTTCCACCAAACTGACACTCGCTTCCTCAGCCTTTTCCAGTACCATACGCTTCCCCCTCCCCCCCCATTGCCGGTAAAAATCGCGTCCACCAAAATGCTATTCTCAGACTACGGTCAAAGACGCGCTGTTTGAGGATGAAGAGCACGACGAGGACGAAGAACGCGAGGGCGGCCATGATGAGCAGTCGGTCGAGCCAATCGGATTTCTCGAGGGCTGTGATGAGCTGTTTGGAGGAGCCGAGGAGGTTGGTCAGGACATCGTGCGTTGAGGAGGCAGACTTGAGAGTTGTGGTGGATGACTCTGCGGGTAATGATATAAATGATCGACTGGTCGATGAAGACATGAGGTATCGGAGGTGAGAACGCACCAAGCATCTGAACAGATAAAACGGAACGCTCAAGCTCGCCTTGCATGAGGCCCATGGTACGTCGAAGGGCATCCGTGACATCGTTATTGGCCTTCATCAACGCATCTTCCCTGTGTGTCAAATTGAATGACGAAGTTATGAAGGGCGCAAAAAGTTCTGGCCAACTCACGTTGTTCTGTCACTTGAACCCTGCTTCTCCCTCATGGCAGAAGACCTTAAGAGCTCTTCTCGTTTCGAGGCACTGTGTGCATCAATAGCACGTTTAGAGGTCAACAACGCAGTCCGCGTCTCCTTCCGCAACCTGTACCAAGACTATGCTCATGACGATGCGAAGTTGTCAGAAATGCTCATGCGCACGCACCGCGTCAGACTATCTCGAAAGCTCTGCACAACACCTCGCAACTCCCACCGCGTTCTCACCCTTCTCTGGTCTTCGACAGTTTCATCCAAAGCCTACTAGCCGACAATTAAGTGCACTCACGACAAGGGCGCGTATGAGCAAAGCGCTAACCCACCTCTACCAACTGTGCGAACGTGTCGAGGTCCTCATGCAGCTCCGCCGCATACCGCTGCTGCACTGACGACGACTCTTTGCAATCGCGCAGGCGTGGAATTTGGAAACCTTTCAAGTCTGCCTCACGTCTTTGAATGGCGGCAATCGATGCTAGGGTACTCTCGCTGAATTCTGGAGGCATGCTGTTGGTTGGGTGTAAAGCGTTGGTCACGGTCACAGAGTGAATATGTAGTACGTGACGAAGTTGTACGAAGCCTTTCACCATCAGCCACGATGCAGAAAAAAAAAACTTCATCGACAAAATATCTCTGAACGGACCAGTAGGTCTTATTCGTATACAAACAATAACTACAGGTGAGTAGGTACAATTGAACAACTTCGCTGGCATATGCAATCCTTCACAATCCTCCCCCTGGAACTCCTGATATACCACGTTGACCGCTGAGATTACGGTCGACATCCGCACTTCCAACTTGCCGTCCTCCCTCGACGTCTCCAAGTCGATCCGGACGATCGCTTGACCGCTGTTGTTGTTGTCCAGGAGTCTGCGCGCCCATGCCAGGACTATCCTCGTATCCCGTATCCCGAGAGGCTTGCGCGTCTCTGGGATTACGGTCCCGTGGCCCAGATCGAACAGCTTCCCGACTCCACGAGACTCGACGCCCGATTTTTGCACCCGAAGAACTATCGTGACCTAGAGTTGCAGCGGATTCCTGCTCGTGCGTCTCGGCCGCGACTGTTACACCTCCTAGGCTCCTACTACAGAAGCAGCCTGGCCGGGTACGTTATTCCCTCTACTCCCACCATTCCCAGCTGTCTTCATTAGCACAACCCCTCTGATTTCCATTGCTAACGTACAAGAACCAACGAGGTCGTAGTTTACTTCGCCACTGAGTTACCTTTTGTAGCAGAGTTGGCCAATCTCGCCATGTTCCACGCTTCACTCTGCTGACGCGCGAAAAAATCGAAGACCCGCAGTATAGCTAATGAAGGTCCCTTCACCTGCACCTCGGCCCTGATCCACAGGACTGTTAACCGAATGCTGCTCCTGGGCTGAAGTAGATTCTGCACCACAGGTACCGCTGTCACCCGCAATCTCAAAACTTCTGGCACCACCCTGTCCATGCATATGGCTTTATTAACGTCCACCAGCTTAATTTACGCCTTAATGCTTCCCCTGATCGGGAGATGGGCTCGCCTCATGAGGCTGCTTCTGGCCTGGAGTCGTACCTTCTCCTCCGAAGGCCATCTTCCCTGCTCCGGTCGTCAGACTCATCGGCGCTTCGAGACGGTGGTGAAACATGCTCACCGCCCTGCCCACCTTCACCTTCACCAGTGCCTTTGTATCCTCCTTCCTGACCTGCAGGCGCGCTCGTCCCATACTGATGCTCTTGGCCGGGAGTCGCACCTGTACCGTGGCTAGTACCAGACACATCCGTCGAGTCGCCGTGCCGCTCTCCAGCACTAGTAGTCGTATCGGCAGATCGTTGTCTGTCTTGTGCATGAGACACAGACGAATCGTGTCCTGCTCCAGCAGTAGCATCATGCCCATGCAGCCGCTCCATGCCTAACTGTACTTCTTCTCTCCCCTTCTCCGCAAGTGAGCCATAATGCTCTCGACTCTCCCCACCAGTCATTGTGTCCACGGCGTCCATCGCTTTTCCGCGGACAGTGTCTCCGTAGCCTATCATTTTTCAGTGTCAGAATTTCTCCCAAAGTCAATTAAGAAACGCACCGTGAACGACATTTACCGTCCCTCTAGAAATCCCGCAAGAAGGCCGTCAAAACAGGCGATTTTTATTTCCTCAAGTGTATTTGGTACGTGCCTGAACTTGTCCCCAATACCTCCGCAATCAGGGCTTGACATTCTTAGTGTATCAGTTTATAGAAGGAGATAAATCAAGGTTAAAGTGTAATAGGGGAGTGGGAAAGCGACGGAGCCAACATATATAGGAAGAGGAGTCCATGACGGAGGGAAAATGACGGATGATGCGTTCATACTTCGTCCTATCCACGTGATTTAACCCCACTATGTAAAATATTTTATGTAACAATAGATCAAAATTAATTCTGGATAACTTCGACAGCAATTGACAAGCGACGCAGGAGAACATTTGACGAACAGGTGAAAGACAGGAAACAATTTTACCGTAACCCACTGAAATAAWTTTTTTTTACCACCCAGCGTCCCTCGCCTCCTTTAACAAGATCATCGCATTGTTATGGACCCTCCAATTTTCCTTCCTTGCAGCCTCCTCAAACTCCCTCACGAGCTGCACCTTGGCGCCCATATTCTCCTCGGGTGTCCATCCCGCCTGAGTAACGTCGTATCTATCATCACAATTGTCAGGATCTGCCCAAGTTCATAGGATAGCTCATGCAAACAATCTGACTCACCCATCCCACTTGACCAGCCACAAAAACTCGCTAGGCTTGTCGGGCCGCGGCCTGCGCCCGATGATACGCTCGATGAAGTATTCGTCTTCGGGAGGCTCAGCACAGTCTGGCCGCCAGCATTTAACCTTGCCGCCTTTCAGTCTCAGGCGAAGAACAACTGCAAGCGGGAAGCATCGCAATCAGTAAAGATGTCGACGATTCCTATTATCTGAACAGAAAGACTTACCATCTTCACTATGGGATTGGATTCGTTCCAGTCGGTCGTGGGTGGGTGGGTGTGAAAGAGTAGTCTGAAGAATAACTCACGGATGTGCTTGACATGGAGGACAAGCGAAGTCAAATTCTTTTCCGATATTCGATTGACTCTCAGAATCGAGGCCCACGCAGCCGAAATGATACCACAATTTGCATCTACGAAAGAAGGACAGAACTGAGCATCGAGCCTCTTGTTCAAGAGAGCCAGCAGCGTAACGCACTCATCACACTGCACAAACTAAGAGACAGGACGTCAGCGACTAGATACACATGAATGGGGTCCTTGAACAACATATTCTTACCTCCCTCCGGAGAGCATCATCTTCGCTCCTCATCTCCGGCCAGTCGCACTTCATGAAACTTTTGACCGCGGTAGTGTCCTGCCTCTTGGCCTTGGCCTTATTCTTCGTTTTCTTTGGGGAGACCCAAGGTGTATCATCGTCTACTTCCTGTTTCACTATCGAGGAAGAGGACCCTTTCGACTTCCTCGCCTTCTTCACAGATCCCGACCCGGGCATGACGGTACCTGCCACGGCATCCGACTTACGCTTTTTACTCTTCATTTTGGTTTTTATTTGATTGCCCGGGGCGGCTGATTCTGCCTCCTTTTCCTCCTTCAGCTTGAGTAAAATGCGACGTTCCTTATGCTCCTCAGGCATAACGTCACTCGAGTCGGTCGTCAGTGGCGACAGAGGCGATACTTGGAATGTGCGTGCCTCAGATGGTGAGGCAATGGGCGTCAACGAAGAGTCCCAGTCCGAGGGCGGCGCTGGATCCGCTGGAACAGTGTCATCTTTACCGGGCGGTTCCGGAGAATGACTGCGTACGGAGCTGGGGCAAGAAGAGAGGGGGGACAGCAGGAAACCGCGGATGATGGACGAATCGCGAGAGGATGGAGGATTTGGGGTATCAGCCGGTGTAACTGGGGTTGTTAGCTCGCGCATCGTTGCTCCTACTTGTTCAATCTCGGCAGGAGGATCGAGTTGCAGATCGAGTTCAAATGACTCCATAGGCGGCTGAGGGGAACTCTCCGTCAGGATGACTGGGGAGACAGAACCTTGTCGACGAAATAAATATCAGCAGGTATTAGGTGATAAATTTGGATACACCCACGTAATTGAGGATTGAAAGGGGATTGTACAGTGTTCACTACATATATTGACTATGTATTCATGGGTTTGAACACATCTGATATCGGAGAGAAACCTACCCCTCGGACTTGCCGCTCCTGCCTCCCAGTTAACGGGTACAAGGGATGCGGGCGAGAATCCATCAGAAAACGGCGACGACGCATGGAGAATATGCTTCGAACGTGAACTCATGAGACGACCTTGACGAAACATTAACACAAAACATAGTCGACAAGCAAGGGAAAGATGCAACTTACTGAGCTCTTCGAACGAAGCCACAGTCCCAGCATCGTTTGCTACAAAGGCATTTCAGGATCATCTGGCAAGACAGAGGTGCTGAGAGATAACAGACCGGAATGATTTACGCTTGATGCAGCTAAGATAGATTTTATTTGAGGGAGTAGATCGCTATGCGGCCTGCGAGTGCTTGGTCCAGCGATGGGGAGCTCGTCATTGACTGCACGGGGAGATTAAAACCTATGTTTGACACTGAAAACCCGCCTTACAGTGAATTTGAAGTGACGCTCGCTTTGGCGTTCTAGGGCCTGTGGCAGCGTCGGCATATGCTAGAAGCAACAGGATTATAGCAATTGACAACAGCATCAGAACAATCTAATCGAACCTTTCTGAGGCCATTCGATGAGTTCCGGGATGGGGCTTGTCGCAGCATCATGGCGCGCAACCTGTGACACTGACAGCAAATATTAAAATGTCAGAGAAAGTCAAGTATATGCGTATGGAGGCTAATTACGCGCAGCCTGCGGATCTCTAGCCCTCTCCAATAGCTCTGAAACTTCACACCCAATTTCATCCAACCTTTCCCAAACCGAGTTGGCCCCAGCCTCCGCATGTCCATCGTTCGGTGACCTCGGCTTGCCCAGTCTCCTCTCCAAACCCTCCACCCTCCCCAGCACTGCGTGTGCCACTTTTAACTGAAGCTGACTCTCGTTGGACAGCTTCTTGAGAAGCCCTCCAAGCTCTCCGAGACGCTGCATGAGTGCGTCGTACTGCTCAGTGAAAGATGGCGTGATCGCATCCTTGATTACCTGGAACAAGGGGTCGTTCGCCGTCACATCCGATGAGAAATCCCTTGGAGTGGCACCAGGAGCCGTTGCACAAGCAAGGATCGACGTGTTAGTTGATCCTTGAGCTTGAGGTGCACGAGCGGGGATGCGCATGCTGGCCGCGGGTACAGGAGCGTATGCAGCCACAGGAGGTGCGGGCGCGGATTGTGAGGCGGGATAGGGGATCCCAAGCCGTGTGGGCGGGGTGTAGAGTCCGTGATGAGCAGCCGCAAATCTGACAGGCATCTGAAGGATCTGGGGCGTCTGCGGTACAGATGCATTGACGTTCGCGATAGGCGCGTTCCAAGTAAGTGTCTGGGGCATATGTTGAGGAGGCGCTGGGGGTTGCTTCGGAGCCATGATCACACAATCCACTAGGCGACGAACTCGAGATCAGATAGGGTCTTGGATTGTCTTGGGTCGCGACAAGAACGTGTCAGGTGCGCGTTTTTGCGCGGAATCAAAGAGAAAGATGAAAAATCGTGCCTTCGACGAGGTCAGTCAGAACGTTTTGGAATCCAGCTCACAAAGTCAGAGGCCAGCAGTGGTCACTCTCAAAAAAAAGATCTGTAGTGAAGGAGCGTTCAGGAAGAGTTACTCAGGCAGTGAATAGACAAACCGAGTTGAAGTTACAAWAAAAAAAATATACTACCGAGGTAGGTCCATATATACAGCCTGAGGTACCTGCACTGTGTCACACGCAACGTCAAAACAACGCGTAAAGAACGCGTCACGTCACACCTACCTGAGGCTCGTCAACTTCATTGCTCAAGGGGAAAACGTGATCATTACGCTATACCTCACAAAGATGAATCATCGTATGGTGAGTATTGTGCTACTGCGCTACTATACAATCCATGAGCTCGAACATGCGGCGAACAGTTCAGAATGCCGACCGCCTCTGCAATCGCACCGGCACAGGCGACACGCCCAGAGTCAGCATGATTGCAGCCGGCATGACTCTCTCTCGCCATTGCTCCCCTGTCTCCCCTACCTTCATGACAGGCTCTACATGCCAGTCTCTGAGCAATAAGGTGAGGAAGCATACCGCTTCAACAGCAGCGAAATTGCGCCCAATGCAAGTACGGGGACCTGATACACAGCACGGTCAGGGAATGGAGTCAAACATTAGCCTCAGTGAAACGTACCGAAACTGAAAGCAGTTGCCGCTTCAGAGTCGTTCATCTTGCCATACCATCTTGAAGGGTCGTACTTATAAGGGTCAGGGAAGTATCGCGGATTATATTCTGGAGTAGAAAGGTAGGTCAGAAGATGATAGCACCTCGTAAATAAGAGTGTACCACTTACGAATGCCGACCATGTCGACCACCGTCTGCGTGCCTTTCTGGATTGCGATGCTTCTGTTTTCAGACGCACCATAATCGACAGGAATCGTAAGCACAGTGTCTTCGGTTGCTTCCCGAATCATCACGTATCCCGCAGCTGTTCGCAGAGTAACTCGGTGAAGGTAATCAGAATGATATTGACAAGTAAATACGCACGGTACAACCTCAATGCCTCGTAGAAGATGCTCAGAACTTTGTCCAGCTTGTCAAAATCTTCATAAACCTGGGTTAAACCAAGTTCAGCTAACCTTCATCTCATTGGAGCACTAATCACTCTTACAGGATCACGATTGTGTCCCACGACCTCGACAATTTGCTCATGAACTTCCTTCTGAATCTCAGGATGGATTCCTAGGAATCCGAGGGTTGCAGCAAGCGTGTGCGCCGTAGTCTCTGCATTAAGACAATCGGCTCATAAGCGACAGCAGACATTAGCTCAAGAACAACTCACCATGTCCGGCAAACATGAGACCAAACACGTTGCCAATCTGACTGCTCATCAGCTATCTACCATAGTTGTTTCTTGACATTCCGGACTGACCAGTTCATCATCATCCAACTGCAGCTTCCCATCTTCCTCATTCGCCCGAACGAGTAGGCTGAAGACGTCGTTCCGGACCGAGTCCGATTCGGCGTCTTGGTTCTCAGCCAGCTCTGCCTTACGCTCCCTTACCTGAGTGATCATGTAATCCTTCAACACGGCATGCGCTCCAAGAAGGTCGGGTATGCTAGAGATTGAATTGTCAATGAGTCACAGGACCGTTTTGAAGGGTCATATAGCTTTTTAGATATTCGAAACAACACCTACCCCTTGAAAGGCAACTTATAGAACCACTTTGGCGCAGCAAGCCAAAGCATGGTATGGTCTGTGAAGGTCTTAAGAGCTTCTGAATGGTCATACTGCCATCCTCATTGGCCGGCGGCTCATCCCACGAGAATGGCCAACCAAACCCAACGGCAGAGATGACGAACAAAGCCAACTTGAAAGTGTATTTCTGGATCTTCGGAATCTCCACGACATCCTCAACGGTCCAACCCTGAGATGAGGCCATATCCTTGAAGACCCGTATGGTTTCAGACCACACCAGGCCGTAGGTCTTCGGGTTGAACGCAGGGCCCATGATGCGTCTGTGTCTGCGCCATGTTTCTTTTTCGGAGGCAATAAGGTTCATGCCCCAGATACTAGAATGAAAGCGAATTGGCGCAAGCGATGCAATGCAAGGAGAGCACCTTACAGCATAGCCTGGCTAGCAGACTCGGGTTTGATCCAAGGCGATTTAACACCTCCCGCGACAACCTGATGCGCGACGTCGATATTAGAGGTGTACAAAGTCGGCTTGCCAACGAGAAATGGGACGATCGAGACGACTTCCGAATTCCACTTTCGATAAACTAAGAATTGACAAGAGACCGGGCATTGGCATAACTTGGGTCAGACATTCCTGTGCAAGTAAAGAGAGGTTTGGAACACGTGCATGTCAGTCTTTCACTCCAGGTGAAGTACATGCCTGGATTCCACCAGGATGTAGGAAGTGCTGCGCCTGGCATGGCGAGCGGCTGGAACGGGATGCGCAGCCCTGAAACTCCGTTGACGGCCTGAAAATACAACAACATCCAGCATAAATCAGGTGTGGATTGAAATGCTGTTGAAGCTGCCAGCATGCCAGTAATGCATTCAAGGAACCTGGCCTCTGGACTAGGATGACTTGAATAGCATGTTTCCGTGGACTTACCTTTATCCCATTCAAGAGCTTGAGCACTTTTGACACTATGAAAATTGTGGAAACTGTGCCTAGCACAACTCTCCAGTCGGCCAGACTGCTTGTGAGGGACATTGCAGACTGTAACAATGTGGTGGGAACTGGTGGGAAGCAACAGACGGATCTGTCGCTGCCCGGGCAGTTCTGTAACATTAATTAATTCCTGTTCCTTTAGGTACAGGTCTCATTGCACTTTGTGTGACGTCACTTAGCTGCATCGATAAGTGTTATCCAAAGCAGCCTTCATTGGTCGACTAGTCACTCCCTGTCACTCCCAATCGATTCTGGACCAAACCTCTCGCCTCCGTTTTTTTTGTGCGGTCTGCTTGAAACACACGCCAGTACCGCATTTGTTCTATCTCTTGACGAGTAATGTCGACCGACCCATATCATGCCGTGCAGTCCGAGGTGCAAAATTCGTTGCAGACGGCGGAGCAACTGCGTGCGTCTTTCGTGCGTATACTCAGCACGGCGAATGAAGGCAGTGAAGAGCTGGAATGGGCTAGGAGCGAGGTATGTATGCGTCTCATTCTTTCTTATACTTGTCCATACCTGCTTCTACAAAGGGAGAAACGATTGCTGACGCGTATTACTAGCTAAAGGCAACACTGGCTGCACTCGAGGCGGACTTCGAAGACTTGGAGGAGAGCGTAAAGTGCGTGTAACATACATCCACTAAAAGCATCCTTCCATATATCAAACATGCCTTACAATGGTTCATGGATTTCTCGCAGGATAGTTGAGACGACGGGCGCGCGCATGTTTGGCTTGGAGGAGTCAGAGGTAACGCAGAGACGCCAGTATGTCGGACACGTGCGACGCGAGATAGAGGTGGGTGGTGCGTAGCATCTCTCATGTTTATCTTGCAAATGCCTAACAACGATCGTGCAGAGCATGCGCGCGGAGGTTAGCGGTCGGGGTGATGCGGTACGCACATAATATTTCGTATGTATGCCGAACAAAATGTTGACGGGCTGCATTACCTCGTGCTAGACTCGCTTGAATTTGGTATTGTCGCCACCATCACGTTCCCCAATATCATCTCCGGGACCCAGGGAGGACGATCATCAGGAGCAATGGGCTCGCGAAGAGCAGCAGGTACGACATTGTAGAAAGTATCACATCGTGCGAAACTGACTCAAAACTGGCTTGGTGCGCGTTTTCTCAGATGATGATACGCGAACAAGACCATACGATTGTCTCAATAGCTGGGACTCTCACTACGCTTGCTCATCAAGCCGGACTTATGGGACAGGAGATTGGTGAGCACAACGAGTGAGCTCTTCATTTGACTGGTCTTTCCCGCGGGTAGTTTTGAATGGCATATACAACAGGATGCTACAGGACTTGGAACAAGGGGTAGACCGCTCGGAATCCAGACTCTCGGAGGCAATGAAAAAAATGAAGAAATTCATCCGACATACAGAAGGTCTGTCTGAGTGTTTACCTGCTCGATATCATACACAAGACTTATCAATTGCCATCGTCAGAAACTAAGTCAGGATGGTGTATCGTCATCTTGATCATTATATTGCTTGCCCTCCTCGTGGCCGTCATATTGTTATAGTGGGCAATAATTGATTCCGGTGACTCCAACTTTCCTATCGACTGCCCATGCCATTATACCAAGTGGACTTTTGCTATCATGGACTTTCCTTGATGATATGACTCGTGTTTCTGACCTTCTTTCCTTTGTGCAATACTTCTACTTAACTTAATTTGACGTCTTATTTTAGAAACAGGAGATATGTGCAAACTTTCCCAGCCAACGAGTACATCATATCCTGTCTAGAAGGTGTCGGCCCGATGGTAATACAAGTTATGGCAAGTGTGTCGCTCGCTCTATGCCTAAGATCTAGAGGGGTAAACCGAATCAAGTCACAGCTTTGCTTGCTGCGCCTCCCTCTCTTCATGCCTCCTCAACATCTTCTTACACAAATCCACCCACTCTTCCACCCCACCCTTCCCAACGCCCTTCACCAACTCCTCCCCTTCTCCATCCTTGACGGCTTGCTTCCACTCCTTCCTCAACGTGTCCCTCTTATCCCAAAACTCAATTTCCCACTCCGGTGCACGCCACTCAGTCCCAGGCTTGGCGAACGCGTTCAGCTCCGCGCGGTACTTGAACGGCTCGTCAGGCGCGAAACGGAGCCAGGCCTTGGCAATTCGTAGCGGATCGTCGGTCCCCTCTTCGCTCGCCAGTTGCTGGAATCGCTCGATGACGCTCACGGCCTCGGCTGGCACGTCCAGCGCGCTGGGATCCGCGAGCACCCGTGGCAATTGCGCGTGCCTGGTCTTCGAAGATCGGGAATGGCGCGACACGTAGCGGGAGGCCGGGGTACGCCATTGTGTGCGCGGGGAAGTCGGCTTGGAGTGGGAAGAGATGGCGTGCGAGGGGGAAGAGATGGTACGAAGAATTGTGCAGGTGCGTGGGGAGGGGCGGCGGGGGGTCGGGCAGGGCGTGTATCTGGTGCGGGAGAAAGGGGAACGAAAATTGGTATCCCGTAGCGAGGATGGCGAAATCGACGTTCGACTCGGTCGTGCCATCTTCGAACAGGACGTCGCCGTTGTCCTTGTACTCCGCTATCTTCACCTTCTTCTTGTAGTCGTCAGCGTCCGGTGGGTATGCATAATATTCTAGGTATGCTTCTCCCGGTACGGAATGCAGGACCGTGCCGACATTGCGCATGTCCGTGCTGATATCAATGGCACTGGGGCCACCACCGACCACGACGACTTTTTGATGATGCGCAATATCCTGTGGACGTCTATACCATGCCGAATGCATCGCCCGGCCTGAATCAAGCCATTTGTTCACGCCAGGGGTATCCGGATATCGGGGCAATCTGTAGTGCCCATTGGCAGCGATGACGAAATCGAAGTCTAAGAGTTCCCCGCTGGACAACTTGACCTTCCATACCTGTTCTGAAATATTCCATCGGGTCTCCTCGACACGGGTATTGAGCCGGATGTAGTGGAGTAGATCAAAATGAGTGGCGTAGTCCTGCAGGTATTTCTCTACCGTTGCGGAAGAGGGAAAGAGAGATGTTTCCGGGGGGAATGGGAAGCTTGGGTATCCCATGATCAAATGTGGCAAGTTGGTGGTTAGAGAATCGTACAAAGGCGTCGAAGGAGGATTGCCTTCGGGTGCTGCTGGTAGCCTACCGCATCGGCACGTTAAGTTAAGCTTGATGAGATGCTATCAGATATGAAAGTGGGACGACGCACCATATACCACCAATGTTGTCTCTTTCCTCGAACGCGATGAGTTTCCACTGGCCTGATTGGACCTGCGGAGTCTCTGCAAGAATTTTTAGCGTTGCGAGACCATTCGCGCCTCCGCCGATGATGCAGATGCGCTTCTCCGTTGTGTTCGCCTCGACATCCGAGTCAATGAGAGGATCTGCGATGGGTGTCAGCTCCTGTACTTTGGGAGCCATATTCCTGTGGACGTGTGTTGAAAATCACTGACTGGGAAGATACTCTGCCATGACTTGAAGTTTTAAACAATCCTTCACGATGACTCGGACTCGTCACGGTAGTGATTAGATATCAAAGAAAAGACTCACCTCGGTTCGGAATGGCGTTTGCTCAAATGATGCGTCGAGGTCTGGAACATCTTTGAAGGCCGAAGAATCAAGATCAACTTCTGAGCTGCCAGCTGTGGAGATGCGGCTGCGACGGGCCATATGAACAAGACATAGAGAACTATAGAGAATATAGTGGGTAAGATGTACTAACCGGTCAACGTTGCGCCCTGCAGTCTCCGGCAACTCTTCAGGGGACGTTGCAGGACGTTGCGAAACTGGGAGTTTGACTTTTCACTCGAATTTTCCCTCAAAATTGCCTGGTTTCTAAACCTGGATAATAACTTCTAAGTGTTCTACTTCGTGCCTCTGGATCTATGCATACTACACCGCCATTCAGCACCGATCTCTTTTTGGCAGTCAGACAGGGATCTACGGAAATCGCCGCCCTGAGCTCTTCCAGATTGGGCTCGGAGGTCTGTGGGATCCGAAATTGCCATATCGCTCGATCGTCGTCTGAGCGGGATGTCCTTAGATCTCGTCATTGACCTTGTAGTGTTCTCGTGAGAGAGATCAGACAGCATCATTAGGTGAGAACTGAGGGCAATCCGGCTGTCTGTTGCCTGAGTC
>SGPL01000517.1:0-23315 GCA_004802705.1 Bondarzewia mesenterica
GTCAAGTCGGCGGTCATGAACTAGACTCCAATTATTAATCTGCTTTGAGATCTTGTACAAACAAGACCTTTTACAGATACACAACACCCGCTCACCCCGTATTCTTGTTCAATACAAGATCAACAGAATAAACATAACAACCTTCCTCAAAACGAACAACTAGGCTTCTCCAGGAAAGAAGGAAAACCTGAGTTAAGTCTAGGCACTGAAGCACTCACTTGGCACCTTTGGGTTGTTTTTTCCATCCACGTGTAGCCTTCCCACTGCTTCTGCGCACAACACTGTGCGGGCTAGATGGGTGAGGTGAGGTTTACGGCTGACACCCAGAGCAAACTGAGGCCATGTTCATTGTACATAAAGAAGAGACTGAATTATTCATTGTGGAGGAGTAGATTTCGAACTGAAAAAGTGAATAGATGAGATGCACGTAGATAAGATTCAATGACTAGAGTCGAATTAAGGAAGATGATGAATGGGCAGTCATATATGAGCCAAAAGGGGAGAATTTGGTGGTTCAGCTAGGCTAAAGAATTTGAGGAGGAAGAAGGACTGAAAGGACGAACCATGAGCAAAGATTCTACAGAAAATTGAGAAGATGGAGGCAGAGATCACAGGATAGGGGTAGCAGACTGAGCAACAAAGAGGACAGAGGGAGGTGGTTCAGACAGAGGTAGGAATGATTAAGGCATTAGAGGAGTGGGGTGAGTAATAGACATGGAGAGGATGAGGATAAAAAATGCCTCACTTACCTAGCTTTTATATCACCATGCTTGTGCGCATCTCCTCTCTTGTTCTTCTGATTTTCTTTACCATTTTGTTCCTTGTGCCTTGCCTTTCTTGTCTCAATTCCTCTAGTGCTAGATAATCACTGCATCTAGCTATTTGCTTCCTTCCAATCTTCTTTCTTGATTGCTGTCTTTCTTGTTACCACCTCAAAATTACCTGTTCAGAACCCTTTTTGATTAACTCATGATCATGGCTCCTTGCTCAAGATCTGCTCTAATCGGACTTTGTTGTTATGAGCATCATGCTATTGTAATAGGTTTCAAATAATTTTGGGATATGACATCGTGGTGATTGCAGTGCCTAGTAAATCAGCAGGAGTGGGTGTAGAGTGATCATAGTAGATGTTTGGCAAGACATTGAGAAGAAGCTAGCCTCGAGCAATTTGTCCTAGATTGTAGTAATGTCATCCATTGATGTGCTCCTTCAGCTAGAGCCTAGAAATACTTCACAAAATGAATGCTCCAAATGATAGGATGATCTTGCCTTTAGGATTGCACCTGCAATTGCCCTAATGAATATAGTCTTTGACCTCAGGGCATTCTCACATATAATGTCCAGCATTGCTGTAGAAGGTATAATGACCAGTGGTTTTAGGGTTCAGAGGGGGACAAGGGGGTGCGGTAGCTTATTGACCATTAAGGGCCTTGACGAAGGTCTTTGTGATACATTCGAACATAGTCGCGAGGTCTTCCTTTTTGATGTTAGTGGCTTGGATGATGGGTGCAATTGATAGTAATGAGAAAATATCAGTCAGTTGAACTATTGAAGTGGTGCTATGAAGCACAAATCACGCAGCATCATGGACTTCTTAAACATCATACAGATCATCCAAGAAATGATCGGAAGACTTGAGCTGCAGGCGTTGTGAAATGCACACCTCATCTACAAAAACCTCACTTGTGAATAAGATGTTATTCATACTTATTCATTTTAGTTTAGTTTTTTTCTTGTATTCTAATTTGACATTAATTTATATCTAATTTAATGCTTATTCATATCTAATTAAAAGCAAATTACTTTTATAATATAATCAATGAATGATGAAATAATAGTTTTAAAGTAAAATATAATTTCTCTATTTAATTCAGTTTAAACTTCATTTTTAAGCAATAAATTTATTTATAATTAAATTTTGAGCAGTCTTAAATACAGTTTTTGAGTTAATTTTTGACATGTAAGTAAGCTATTAATTGAATTAGCAAGTGTTAGAGCTTTAAAATATAGTAGCTGAGCTTAACAATTATCACTAACTCACAATATTAATACCCTAATTATAATTGAGCATAAATATAACTGACCAAAGCATATTGTATGGTTAATATTGATCAGTGTAGTCATTATTAAGTTTTGCATTTATTGACTAAGTCAAAGTAATTATCAATCAAAAATCTTCAGATTTTAGCTCTTCTTATCGAAACCTTTTTGATGATGTATATTATGTATAGGGTTGATGCATGAAAAAATGATAATAGCCAATAATGTCAGGCAGTTATGAAATTTTGTTATAAGTCAAGTTGAGGTCTATATATAAGGTTATGTGTGATAATAATTACAAGCTGAAGTGGTGTAGTGGTTAAGAATAATGAGGTAATATCTTGAAGAAGTGAAATGCAAGAGGCTTTAGATTTAAACATGATAAATGGCAAAAAAGGGTAAAAAGTCGAAATTAAAAGATAACAAAGGATAAGTGAAGTTAAAAGTGAGAATTAATTTTACTCTTACATTAATAATAAATCAGGCTTATTTGACAATAATTTATTGTATACTTATTTGATGCTTATTTGCTGCTTATTTGCTGCATATTAGACTACCATTGAAAAGGAGAGATAAGTTAAAATAGAGAATCACTTATTGATTGTTATTACATCTTATAATATTTTATTTACAAATGAGGTTTTTGCAGATGTCATAGTTTGGCGTAGAAGTTTCAAGTGAAGGCACGACTTTGTTCAGGAACAGAGGTGACCATTTGCGATAAGGAATGTGGTGATGTTGAGGAACTGATGATGGTATTCACCTAGGTCACCAATAGAGAGAATACTGATGTGAGAGCATTCGCCTATGAGCTTGTCTATATCTGCGATGAACTATTTTTTATCTTCTTCAGCTCTAAGGTACAGCTTGTAGATTGCTGCCTTGAAGGCATTGTAGGTCTTCTCTAGATCTATATATTCAGCTAGAGACTTCCAAAGTTTGCACATGTTGATATCGAGAAATCAGCAAGCATGGGTTTTCTTTTCATCATCATCTATAACCTCAGATCAACTGAAGTGAAATTCAAGGTCAGTGAAGTAGTGACAGAGTTTATAAGATTGTTTGATGTCAAAGCTAAGTGCAGTGCAATCACTGTGCACAGGCATGAAAGGAGTTATAGTGGAGCAAACAAAGACTTGTGAGAGTGTGGCAGAGGACTGTGACATAAAATTGCTGAAAAGCGATGTGTAATGGAGTCAGGGCGATAAATCAAAGGAGGATGGATTAGAATCTAGCGGTAATATCAGAGGTAGTGAAATAGGCAGAGTTATACAGTAAAAAGTATTGATAGATTGTGAAGATAGAGATAGCAATGGTGATGCGATATTGTAGTGATGAGAGAGATGTTCTAGTATGATGTCATCATCTGAGAAGAGCGAAGTGTCAGTGAGATTCTGAGGGTTTTAAAAAACAGTGATAAATTCTTATTGAAGATCACAAGCAGCGATAAGTCGAGATAAATAGTGTTGGCCTTCAATAACTATCTTAAAAACTCACCCCTCATAGTGGGCTCTAAAATGATACACTCATGATGCCTCTAGGGGAGAAACAACACTCCAAAAGATACCATAGGTGATATACAAGAGGGTGAGTCGAATAGATGTTTGCTGCAAAGATATAGGTGTATGAGTGGATGGATATAAAAAACATAAGAGCATGTGATCAGGTGCGATATTAGAGCGATATTTTGATAAAGGTATGAAGTCAGTGTAATATTTGTGGTCAAAGGTTCGAGATGTTATAGAATGGAAAGATGACTAGGATATAGAGACAAAACATGGTGATAGAGATTGATGAGTGATGTCAATGAGATGAAGTCTCCAAGATAGTAATAAATTACAGCAATGTCAAAGGTCACAATAAATTGTAGCAAAGTCAAAGTCAAAGTCAAAAGTCACAGGTCATAGTCACAATCACAGTTTGCACAGGTGAAATGAGGTCTGAAGTCTGAAGACTGATCTGGTATTTTGCAAAGAGGTATTGTAGCTTATATACTGAGCGGAGAGTGGAGAAGAGAGACTGAAAGATATAGTGAACATTGTATGATGAAGGTAGAAAATGAGTGAACAAGAGTGAAGTTAGAGCAGGAAGAATGAAAATGAAAAATAGGAACAGGAATGCTCAGTGACCAGTAATCTAGCATCGAGTTCAAAGGGAAGCAAAAGCATGTAAGATCAAAAGCTAAAAGGTAATCTGTCAAACTCGATAGGCGCCCTGTAAAGTCTCCTAAAAATAACATGTGATAAAACATTGGAACGGAGGAGCATGTGCTCTGAGTGATATCAAATCAGAATGAGTTGTGGGCAATATTGCAAATAGTTGGCCAATCATACTAAAAGCCATCGAGCTGAACAAATGAGCTTGAGTGCTGCTCAGCATGATCGATCGTAGAGGTCCAACACATATAGAAGGTCTAGAGCATGACAAGGAAAGGTCTCGTGATTAGGGGTTGAAGCAGCTAAGATGAGGTGAAATCACAAAAGATCGCAAAAGGTCGATAGAGATTGCAAGGCATCGCAACTGGATGAAGATGGTGAAGGTTTTGGATTTAAAACTAGAAGGTAAAAATGATAGTCTCCAAAGCTAAAAAGTAGGGGTGCTCATCAACACTTTAGACATTCTTTAAATTAGTGACTAGTTTCACTGCATCAGAAGCAGCGCTTTTCTTCTATATACTTTTTTTATCTTTGTCAAAAAGGGTATTGATGACANGNACTCATGCCTTTCTTTTTCCTTTCTTTTCTCTGTCAACGTCCATAGCATCGAAGTCACATAGTTTTTGGCCCTTGGGCCTCTAGCCTTATTTATAAACTGAGACTGGTTTATCTCTCATTAGAAATGCTTATAGCTTGTGTCACTGATTATTCACTTGAGCAGCATTCTTATACTACTTGGCTATCATACTGAGCATGAGTATCTTTCTGTAGACTTCTTTGATGACTGACAAATTAAGTGCTTTCATAAAGTACTTGATAAGCACTGTGTCTTCTTTCATCCCTAATTTGGTGATCACATTCCTGAACTCAGCAATAAAATCATCTGCTATCCTTTTCCCTTGCCTGATGTAGTCAAGTTTCATCCTAACATTGGTAGCGATGTTTGCATCACTAAACTATATGACAAAGCTATTTTCAAAGCTTATTCAAGTTCCATAATTGCCTTTGTTTTCTATTTCTTCAACTATGAGGCACTTTCATGTCTCGACTATGCCTCCTTCAAGGTAAAAGAGCATGAAGAGAATTTTGCGCTGTTCACCAAGTATCTCAGCATTATTTTGGAATTCTTTGAGCTTAGCCCTAAAATACATTTTACATTCTAGAAGGAATAACTTAGAGTTCTCCTGTTTGTCATCAAACAGAGTAGGCATTTTTACTTTAGAACCTAACTTTTTAGATGAGGGTGCAATAGACATGTTGTGTAATAGTGGTGGAGGTGAAGGTGGTAGTGAATTGAGTGAAAGGAGGTTTGTTAGTTTAAGTAAAGGAGAGTTCATCTGGCTAAGAGACAGTAGTGGTGGTGTGGGTGAACCTTGATTTAGTCTGGGTGGTGGAATAAAAGTTGTTATGAGAGAGTCATTCTGAAGTTCCTAGTGGATACTTCATTGTGGAGAGTCTAAAGGTGGGCTGCTGAGCCTAAATGACCTAAGTGGTACGTTTTTTCAGTTTTCTGTACAAAGTGCTGCTAAGGATATTATAGTCCCTCCTTAGATTTTAGTAAATAATAAGTTTCCTATTTTAGCAAATATCCAGGAGCAGTGCTGAGTGCCATAGTAGATGAGATAGATGGGTTTCTCCCTGTTTATAAGGATATCAGGATTCATTTGTGAGAGGTAGTTCTTTGCTAATGCACTATATCTGCCTTCCAAGGAGATCTGGATCCCTTCTGATAATGTGCTCTTAAAAGCTATGATACTTGTCTTCTTTTGAACTATAGGCACTTGCACTACCTACATTGATGATGCTGCTATCTACCATCACTTCAGTGCTCCTTGATGCTTCTTCAAAGATTAACTATCTCAGACAATTTGTTGCTCAGGTTTTTTAAGCCTTCAAGTGCAACAAGATAGTCTATAGCCTACAGTCCTTGTTCAGATTTGGATGTCATTTGTGAGAGCTTGATATAGTTGTCAAGATGCTCGAGTTTTTTATGACTTGATTTAATAGTCTTTTCTAGTCATGCCTTATTTAAGACAGGTTGAGGATTCAGGCAGATGCTAGCTACGAGCTAGGTTAAATGATATGGCTATGTCAAAAGGCTAGAGTTATGGCCCAGTATTTTATTGCAAGCATGTCTAGCTAATTATAGCAAAAGATAAAAGATATCAAGCTAAAGAAATGAGATAGAGGATCTTGATATAAATAGCCATTGCTACGGCGCACAAACTAGATGATGTAATACTATAAAAGTGTAGGGTAAAAAGGCTGATGTAGATAAAGGAGATCATAGCTAGCTGGGCTGCCTCATTGGGAGTGAAATATGTAATGCGTTCATGATAAGTAAAAGAAATATATATGTCATTCATGATATCACTCATGTATAGTATTACTGATAGTCTCACACTCTGCCTTAGTAAATACAGTCATTTCTCCACATCTCAAGATAATTGAGTCTCACACTCTGCCTAGGTTTTAACACTCTTTACTATCATATGAGTTTGCCAATAGCAACAATAGGTAAATTTGATCAAGAACTACTTAATCATCACTATTTCTATATGCTACACATGAGTAATAACCTGCATGGGATTCAGTCAGTAATCAAAAAAAATGACTACAGTTATGAATCCTTGGTACATGAGTGTACACACCAGGAGAATGAAAGAAAAAGCAACATAAATTATGAGGTCAGTGAAGTATCCATCCAAGGGGATGGCATCACCTCCCCATAAGGCCTGATCTTGTCTGGCATGTTTAAGAGTTGCCCCTCCCTCCAACCCTAGTTTTTTTTTTTATTCCCACCACTCACCCCCTTGGACGCATCCTGAAAATGATAAGTCTTGAAAAAAAAGAAATGAGGCTGAGAAGCAAGTACTCATTTAAGTCGGGGTAGACAGTAACTTAAGGAGGAGCAAAATGTATGAGGAAAACATGCATATGCAAAGGCAGGGTGGTGAAGATGTTGATTGAGAGGAAGAGAAAGAGGGATAAAAGAGGGGTGCGGAGGTGCAGATCGTAAATAAATACATCGGTGGTAAGTAAGTAGTAACTAACCAATGAGACATCATGTGTCCATCAGACCGAGCAGCAATGACTAGCAGAAAGAAGAGAAGAGGCACCAAGCAGTGATGAGAAGACAAAGACAGTGACTACAGAAACAGCGAACACCAGAATCATCATAAATAAGATCAAACCAAAATGCAGGAACATTGAAGCAACAAAAGGATAAATGACGGAGAGATGATGGCAAGCAAAAGAAAACAGCGGCGCAGACCAATGGCCGTTTCGTTTGAAACACTCTGGACTATCGCCGTCCGACAAATAAGGAGCGCTCACCCATCCACGTCCATCTTCGGCGTCCCCCCGTCATCCTCATCCCTCGAAATCTCAGCCTGTCTCTCCTGCACCTGCCCCTTCGCCTCCTTCGCCTCCTCCCTGTCCCACCTCGTCTCCTGCGCACTCCCAATTCCATTCCCATTGACATGTCCGACACCCTTCTCCCCCTCTTCCGCAAACATTCCCTTCTTCCCCAACGCCGGTGCCGGCGTCGCTGCACCACTCGCACCTCCACCCAAACTCAACTTCCCAAACTCCACCGCCGACCCTTGCCCTTCAGGAGCCCCGAAATACGAATCCCCCGAAGCATGCACAAGCGGGCTCAACACCGCTGGCGACCTCAACGGCGGGAGTACCGCCGACCTTACCACAGGCGACGACGTGACGCTGGTGCTCGCGCTCGTCAGCACGCTCACGCTTTCCATCCCCCGATGCTGCATCAAAGGTGGCAATCTCTCCCCGTCGCCTACATCTCCACTCCCCGCCTGTCCCCCGCCCTGTCTCTGCAATCCCACTACCCGCAGCCGCTCGACCCACGCGTCCGCCCGATCAAGTGAGTCCTTCACAACGGCTGTGACCCCCCGCATCATATCCAAGCTCTCCGTCGCGAGCGTCAGGATCCGCTGTGCAGCTTGCGTTGCGGATCCCGCTGTTGGAGGAACCGCAGCCGAGGGAGCAGAGATGGCACTGCTACTCTGGCGCGAGTGCCGCGGGCTCGACGCGTTCGAGGGCGACACCGGTCGTGAATTTTCTCCACCTCGCTCCCGCCTCCCATTCCGCCTGGTTCCCCGACCCCGAGCTGGGTTGGCTGCGCCCGCGCTCGGACCATCCTGTTGTCCCTGTCTCCTGGCCGCGCTGGCCCATGCCTGAGGAAGATGCAATATGAAGCCGCGCACGCGTGCGCGTGCAGGCTCGGGAAGGGCGCCACCTGCGTACTTCGACACGACGTCGACCACCTGTCGAATCGTGTCGACAACATCGCGTTTGACGTTAGCCAGCTGACGCATATGCTCGGGTGAAATGATTCCGTCAGGATTTATAGCGTTCGGTGATCCTGGTGGAGGCTGCAGAGATGCCATGAAATCTCGGAGGACGAGAATCTGCCCGTCGATGTGTGTCGTTGCGTACTAAGATGGAACACATTAGTTCGAGTATCATGTTCGAGACAATCAAAAGAAAAACGAACGCACCTGTAACCACTGCAGACAATACTTCAGTCTTCGCATGCTCTCCTCACTCACCGCCGCACCAATCCCCCCAGCTTCGAGCAAAACAGCTTGCCATCGACTGCGTTGTGCAACCTGTCGCTGTTGCTGTTCGCCACTCTCGTCCTGGTCCATGCTGCGTGGACTTTGCACTCGACCATCCATACCCCTCATTGGCGATCCTGACGATTTGATATCAGAGAAATGGCTCGAGGCGCACAGAGAACAATGACAAAAGATAAAACTCACCTTCCTTCCCCTCGTCTCGCACCGCGCTCTCCTCGCGCCCTCTATACCCTCGCGTCATTGACACATCCCGCATCTGCAATCCCGACTCCCAACTTCCGCGCCCACGCTCTATACCATCTAGCGCGTTTCCCGATCCCAGATCTTGCTCGTCCAGCACCATTCGGTCTACACTTGCAGGCCGCCGAGCGCCATATCTTCCCAACTACCCCGCACGTCAACATAATGTCGATCCGAAAAGATCGACGGCACCGAAGGAGATAAAATAGACGCTCACCCTGTCCAATTGTCGACACGCAAACTCATCGAGTTGGTTCACAGGCAGCCGGTCCATCACTGGCCTCGAGATACTCTTCACTGACGATTCCATCATCTCTGCGCCATACTATATTCACCCACACATTCATATACCCCAATGTCAGCTTAAGCACCGATAAAAGGAGGAAGCCGAAGATAATCATTACCTTGACCACCCGCGAGCTCGCCTTGCTCTGCTCATACGCCCTCAATGCCGTATTCACAATCGGCAGCGTCGACATGCGCGATACAAAGTCCGGCGAGTCCATATCTATGGGTTCCTCCGGCGAGAGGACGGGCGACGGCAGTGTCGGCGAAGTCGACGAAGACGCGATCGACAACGCGGGCGTCGGCTGAAACGCTGTTGGTGATACAGCATCCCATCACAAGCATCCAACAAAAAAGTCATACACCGAAGAAGAAGGGTAAAAATAAAACGGAAAATGTCAGCTGATGTACGACAAAGGAAAAACGGAATGGACGCACAACTGGCACTTTGTGACTGAGCCGCGGCGACCGCCGCGTGCGAGGCAACCGCCCGACTCCGCATATCGCCCAGCGCCCTCACAGCGATCCGCACACTCTCATCCTCGTCCTCAATCGTCCGCTGTCTCATTTGCTGCGTCTGCATCGCGCTCGTGCTCATCCTTGTCCCAAGTTATCAAGTCCCGTCTCTTATTCTTGTCAATCAATTAGCTTCACAACCGGCAGTCCTGTCAGCGTCTTCTTCCACGCCTCCGTATCTCGTATCGGTCTTGTCCCCGAAGGATGGAATGATCTCCGTATACGTCCTGAATCCGAAATGCAACAATCCCCACAAGTGATTCCTCGGCTCGTCTCGTCTGATTCCGAGCCCGAGCCCGAGCCTCGATAGTCGATCAGATGCCGTAAAAAAAGGCGATTCAAGCAGCGATGGCTGTTCGCTCAGATCGTCTCCCTGAATGATACCAAGAATACCCATCAATCCCGTCGTTACACGTACTCTCAAAAGGAGCGCTGTATCCCCTTCGAAACAGACTCACCGGACACTTGGTCAGAAAGCAGAGAGTCCTGTAATCCTAGATCCTATCAAATCAGTGAAAAGGCGGTGGATGGAGGGTAAAGGAGAAGTGAGGCGGAGGAGAGAAAGGGAGAGAAGAGGGTTCACGAGGAGGTGCGAATAGAGCTCGAAGATGGACACAAGAACGTGAAATTCCATTCGTTGGGGAATACTCCTTTCACGTGCTTTCTTGTACGCATGATCTCATCAAAATACAGCCAAATATTCGATCTGTTTTCCCGTGTATCTCATCTTATCTTATCTTGGATTCTGTCTCGTCCATCTAACCGCCGGCGATTGCGCTCCAGTCTCGAAAATCGAAACAATCTATATAGGATAGTCGCTGGGACCGAGGGTATTTACACACGATCCAAGCAAAAACAATAACAGTAGAAGACTAAAACGCCGTACCCACACTCAAAGACCCAGAACAAAGGTCTACAAACTGCATCCAAGGGGAAGAAAGAATAGGTCAATCTTGTGAAGTACACGCGAGCAAAATTTTAACGCCATTAAAAAGAACAAATAGAAATATGACCAGCTCGACAACCACGGTCGACGAATAAACAGAGAATAGAGTGGAGTGTACGTACGTAGGGAGAGAGGTGGGCAACATCCAATATCACGAAATAAACCGAACCCAACGCAGTGTCAGAGGATAAAGAAGAAGGGACGATATATACGACCGAGGATCAAGTTAGAAAAGAGAACCGAACGAGACCGCGTCCAATATTACAACGACATGTATACACGCAAGCGTTGAGCCATAAGTAAGTGCGTAGATGGAGAGTTTTAAACCGGAGAGGGAGAGGGGACGCAACTAGACACAGCGAAGGATGGATACGGGACAGACGAAGCAAAGCACGACGAGACGAAAGCGACGACCAACGACCTACCCAACAACCACACTCACTCACGTCCCGCCTCAGATTGCACAGGCCAGACGCTCTCCTTCTGTCCCCCGCTCGCACTCTTCTGCAACGGCACGCTGGCCGGTGAGCCCTGCTGTGACTGCCCACCCTCCGCACTCTGGCCTACACCCTTCATCTCGTCCAACCCCCTCTTGACCCCAGCCATAAGCCTCTCCGTCCTCTCCAGCATCTCCACTAAACCCCTCCTGTGCTCGTGCAGTTCGAAATAATGCCTCTCCAACTCTCCGACCGTCGGCACGATCGGGCCCTGCGCCATCGAAGCCGCAGGTGGCGGATAAAATGATCCGCCTGGCAAACCATGCGCATGCGCACCAGACTGCGCAGCCGCACCAGCTGGCGAATGCGTACGACTCGGCGCTGACGAAGATGATCGCAGATAACTCGCTGCGCCATGATGGAAATGCGCGCCTGCTGGGGCCGCCTGCACGCCAAACGCACGCGCACCAGCGGAGGTCCCGGGGCCCGTCATGCCCATCTCCCCAGCCCCGACCAATGCGGCGTTCAACGGCGGCAAATCAAACCCACCATGATGGTGCGGCGAGCCGAATGCATGCACCGGGTGCACGGGCCCGCGCGACGCGGACGACGCGCGTTCGAGCCCCATCCCGCCAGAAGACGACGGCCTTGGCGTGCCCGCGTCCAACTGAATATCCGGCCACTGTCCATGTCCATGTCCATGCGCCGACTCGCGACTGCGTTCGCGCGGCGGCAACGGCGGCAGCCTTCCTTCCCTTCCGCTTTCCTCTTCCTCGTCAGCGTCCATATCGTCCTGATCCTTATCCTTGTCTCTCCGATCCTTTCCACGCCCCCGACGCGCGCGTTTGCGCTTGGGCGCCTCGAGCTCCTCCTCTTCTTCTTCCTCACCAGGACCGCTCCCTGAGCCACGCTCGTGAACGCGTCCTACGGAGACAAGTGCCTCTGCTGCAGCCTGGTCCGACATCCTTCCTTGAGGGCCGGCAGCAGGAACGCGCTTGCGACGTTTAATGACCGTCTTTTTCATCGAATTCGGGCGATGCGTGCCGTGCAACTTGAAGTAGAGGCCTGTGCACAGGTGAAGAGACGGCAACAAGAGGAGGAAAGGGTGCCAGCGAACACACGACGACGTGGGATTCAAGTGACGGGTTGATACGGATGCGGAAAACCATTGCGGACGGAAAAGGCAAGGAAGACAGGGATCAAACGTAATGGTCAGCGGTGAACCAGTCGGGGTACAGAACAGAAAAATAATCGAGAATCAAGAAACGCAAGAAAGAGGGGATGAAGATGGGAGACGGGCTGTGATTGGGCTGCGGGCAGTTATCAGATTACAAAACCGATCAAGGATTGCCAAGTAGCATCTTGTCTGATAAGCCCAAAATAATCCCATCTTGATTGCTCACGTGGTGTTGCCACTCATCGCGGTAAAAGTGGGAACAAGGAACAAAGGGAAACCCTGAAAAAGTCGAAAAGTCGAAAACGGAACACGCACCACAAGCGTTGCAGATGTTGTTTCCCACGTCGTCTCGCCGCCACAACGGCGTCGTCGATGTTCCACAATTGGCACAGCTAAGCGCGCCGACAGCGGCCCTAGCGTTCCGGGATTTACCGTTAGTGCCGGCAGCGCCATTTGCACCTGGGGATGACGCCGAGTTCGGCTGACTGCTCGGTTGTTCGGCGGACGGGCCTGGGGCAGAGGGAGACTGGCCTTGATCCATCTCGATGCGAGCGTTGAGCGCGTTATTGTAGGTCGGGCAACCAGAACAAGCCGATGTTCCACCAGTGCCGTCACAGCGTCCGTCGCCGGGGCAAGTTCCGCTCAGATGCAGAGGGGCCGAGGCAGAAGAGGTCTGTTGTTGCTGGGAAGGTGACTGTGACTGGTGGAGGACCGGAGATGTAGCGGGCGTTTGCGCGGACGGCGGGGAGTGCGTATGCTGCCGGTTTAAATTGATGGATGCCGCGGCAGCGTCGGTGTTGGCAGCACTGTTAGCAGATGCTCTGCCAAGGGAAGCCCTTCCGAGGGACGAAGGACGAGGAGTGTGGCGGGACTTGAGATAGAGGCCTGTATAAGATGAAGAAAATGAGTATGTGCGATCGGAGCATGTTGATCAAGAGAACATGAGGTAAGGAGAGATGTCGTGCGTGTTATGCGTCCAAGGCCAATGAAGATAGGAGAATCGGGAGCAGGCAGGAAGAGTGCGCGGAGACATGCGCGTCGAGGCGATGACCTGCCCACAGACATGCGCTGATATGGTGTTCGTTGGACAGACACGTGTTACAAAGGAGGAGGCAGGGATGGGTGATATAAAGACAGAGATCGGACACTCACCACAGGCGTTGCAGATAGTCTTGCCGTTGCCGTCTCTACGCCAGAGAGGTGTGTTGAAAGTCCCACAGTTGGCGCAGGAGACTGCGCCTGGGGCTGGAGAGGTATTTGCTGGCGGCAGATTTTGTGACTGCTGAGGTTCCGGCTCCTGTTCGTGGTAGGCAGGCTCTTTCAGGAACTGAGACTGCTGAGGATGGTGATTTTGCTGGACAGTGGATAGAGACGGAGGAGAGCGAAACGGGTCTGAAGAAGAATTATGGATGTTGGGGCTGAATTGGAGCCTAGAAATAGAAGACAGCGAGGAGTGCATGATGGGGGACTCAAGGACGACCGGAGACATGATTGGGCAGGTGTTATTGGAAGAGAGTAAGCTAGAAGTGGAGGAGGAGCAGAGAGATAAGGCGAAGATGAGATAGAGAGGGAGATGAATAGAGCGAGGATGAGTAGTAGCAGAGTTAGAAAGACAACAGGCTCTGAAGGGGAAGAGGACGGTCAATCAACCTTGATAAAACAGCCTGATAAGTCACCGCCCCATCACCCAATCACCGCCACCCCATTCCTCACTTCCCACGCTATCGCATCACGTAATTCCTATTGCGTCCTCCTCCCACTCGACCAGTCGACCACTCCTTCGCTTGCCATCCTCGCAGCTGCGCACCCTGGCCAAGACAGCCTCATAAGCCATCCTCGCTCTCACCACCACCCCACCTCGAGCACCGCGAGCGATTCACTCAATCCACATCTTCCCATGATCCATCACCAAGCCGCCCACGTCAGTTTCCGAAACTGATAAGATATGTTACCCACCGCCGGCCCTAGACCTTTCCTTCCCCTTGCACGCACCTCAACGTCAACTCCGGCACTCTACATAATCATCGTCCAAACCTCTCCTTTTCCCCGCGGAAGTAAATCGCACCATCTTTTTTTTTCCTCGCCCGCTTCGAATGATCACAATCCCAATCAATCAGCTTCCGTGCTTATCTCTTCTGACTACGCAAGGAAGAGCAGGACGCACAAGCTAAAACAACTCGCAGCCAGCAAGTATCGTATACGTAGCTGGCCGCCCTGCGTGCCAACTCTAGACTCAATTCCAATATCAGTGTCGATGTCGGCCTATCATATCCTATCTGATAATAGATAGACATCTCACATTCCCTCCTTTAGCTTTAACAATTGTGTTTTTTTTTATATCATCAAAACCCTTCAAACTGATCTGCATCTGAAATAAATCGAGCGCCAACCGGCACCTCCATGACCGACATACTGGTCAGCCCAAATGACGGATGGGCGATATCGGCGGAGAGCATCTTATCAGATTGTTATCCCAGCAACCCAACGCCCCAAAAATAGACGGGGTACATACTTACTCCTCTCCCAGATGAAGTTCACGCAAACTAGCTACGCAAATAGGTCGGTATTTTTTTGTCAAGCGAATGGTTCTGAATCTTCCAGTCGTGAGCGCAACGGAATGGGCCAGTGACCGAGGACGCCGCGCGCCATTCTCTAGGCCCTCGTTCAAGTCTCGTATTCAATATACATGTTGACACCACGCATATTGACACCACGCATGGTGACAACTCAACGTACTGATAAATCCCTTCCGCAGACCTCTCAGGGAAACTACAGTGCCTAGATGGATAGTCCCATTGTATCACCCACGATTAAACGCTATCGAGTATGCATGTCAAGATACCAAGATTCTTCATTTGGCTTGGTATAGGGAACCCGCTCTGTTCTTTGTTACGAGCCCGCGTTCGTCTTCAAAGCTTGAACCCTGAAGTTTGGGCCCTCTCTGCGGATCGTTCGCCCTGGGCTTAAGGCCTAAGGCCTAAACGCCGACGTCAGATGACAATATTTGCGACTACATTCCGTTCAAAGTCCAATTGTGAGCACCCAAACCTACTTACCGCGAGCACGCCCTGTGACACAGGTTCAAAGGCAAAAAACCATAATGCGATCGATGGGCTCCAGACTTGTCTATATCACCGTCAAAGGGGCAAAAAAAAAGGAGGTGTCATCATACTCAACAAAAGTGACGGAAGAAAAGCTAATCGATATCTAATGTCGCACCACCCTGATCATCTTGGGGCGCAGCTTTCGAGTCACACGCTACTTCCGAGCCATGGTCATTTCCTTGTTTGAAGGCAAAAGACTGCGTTGCTGACCCTTCGTCCTCACTCGGTGACCCTCAGCCCAACCCCTCAGCCCAGCGCTCTCGACTGACTCTAGATGTGACGGTCAACTGATATTCGCGAATCAGACTTTAACTCTGAATCTTATCCTGACTGGACAGTGGAACGATAAGTTTTTTGTGGTTGAGCCGAGATGATTCCGAGAGCAGAAAAGCGAGGCGAGATAAAGGTATCAACAATTCCCTGCGTGCCAGAAGTGCTCAAAATGAGTGAGCATATGGAATTTGCCAACCGTCTAATATGCAATGAGAGTGAAGCAGTATCCGAATCGTTCCGAGGCTCTCAAACCTTGTCATCTCTCGGAAGAAAAGAGGAAGAAAGCGTGGAGGCAAAGCCAAAAACCACGCGATTGCAGTAGCCTGAGATTATCATCGATGTGGTAGTCCTTTCGGATTCCACCCATCCATTTCATACATTACGCACAGACCGACCACGGAACAGAGACGATCGATGGCTCACTCCCAACCCATCGTCTCGTCCGCCACGTTGACTTCATCGTCATCTACAACGCGACAACGACGAACATAAGAGAGAGAAAACAAAGGAGCAGGATGTCAGCGTCAGCTCACGCCATCCGAAGGAGGATTTTCTCACGTACGCAAGATATCGAACTGTGCAAACGTCACGTCCCCCGCACGCACCAAGATGTCCCGTAGCGACACGCTCTTACCCTCATACAACTCCCCTTCACGTCCGTCATCTTCCTCTCTTCGCCCGCCCTTGTCGGACTCGAGCTCTTCTTGTTCCTCGTCGACCCACTCACCGTCCGTATCTAACATCTCATCCCGCAAGTCCACACGAGGCATGCTCGGGAGATTCGTATCCAGACCCGATGCCTCGAGCAAGGAGTCCGATCGATGGGGTGCAGCCGAGAGGAGGATTAATTGGGGTTTCGGTTTGGGTGCGGATGCGCTCGACAAGGGAAGCGATGTGCCTTCTGTCGTCGCGACGATCTGCGCGCGTGCGCACGTGCATAGAACAAAAAAAAAAGTCCATCAGCTGACTGCCATGACAAAACAGAGTGCAATGAGAAAGGTAAGCACCTGCTGAACTTCGGCTGTCCTCTCATACATGCTTGGCCGTCCGCGCTTCAAGGACAGGCGTGCGGAGATGCGTTTCACAGTTCGAGGGCGGTGGACGGGGTGCGCACGGACGGAGGGTGGTGGTGTCGAGGTTCCATAGGTCGCGACTGAGGTGCGCACAGGTTCGTCTAGGCGTAAGCGTTGGGTTCGGGTCGTTTTCGAAGGTGGGATGATCGAATTTTTGTGCTGTGCAGGCGGATCTGCTTGACGTGACGGCTGAGGTCTGTGGCGTGGGGGGTCGGGGTCTCCTGGAACGAGCTTATGTTTCGTCGAGGGTACTTGAAAAGCGGTGTCGGTGAACGCCGATGCTTTCGCAGGGTTTGAACGGAGGAGCGATGGAACTGGGGCTAGTTTAGGTAGGTGTGAAGATGTGGGAGGCGGGTTAGGTGATATATACTGTGGTAATACGGAGGTGCGCAGATGCGTTACTCGATCTTTCACCGGCGTATTAGACTCGTGGTGTTCCGAGACAGCGGCAAGGGTTTCTGAATTTAGTTTGCCCTGCAACCATCTCGAGGATAAGCAACAAACCACTTTAACGAAGTCTGGACGGTCTTACTTCAAAATCGATGTCTTTCCCGGCGGAGCTACATGTTGGCAACTCCAAGGAGACATTCTCTTCCAGGTCACGTACACAGCTTTTCTCTTTCATCTTTCCAAGCCTCCTCTCGAGGTTTTCACCGGCGACTTGCATGCGCGATAATGTTTCCGACATTGAAGTTCTGTTTCGCTCTTCGGCGTCGAGTCGCTCCTTGATCAGTACGCTGTTATGAGCCGAATTGTTGCCTGAACCACCATTTTGTGTCAGTGCGGAGTCAATGGAGTCAGCAGTTGAGTGAATAAGGGAGGCTGAATGTAGGAGCGGGGCGCTGAGCGATTGGAGGTGCGAAGGGTGGTGTGCAGCGATAGTTGGGAGTGGTAGTGAAGGAAGCGTACGTCCCTGTAGGGGGGTCAATATTGGAATTGCATTTATCTGCCTGCACTTACCTGGAATTCCTGGCTGTTCAAGTCATGAGTATTCCCAGAGACAGACGCTGTAACGAAAGGAAGTTGGCTCGATATTCCTGGTGGCTTCAATCCTGCCAGGCTAACAATAAAGTCTAGAGCTCGTATTCCGTCATCCCCTGACCAATGAAGCTTCTCAAGATCATTCCTGCGAGAGTCGCAGAGGGATATCAGCCGCTCGGTCGAAAGGGAGCTGTACTTGGATTCTATTTTTGTTGGATCGATCATACTATTCTGCGCATGCAGAGGGCAATGAGGAATTATGAAGGAATCGGCAATGGAGACGTCCTTACCCGCAGTATCTCGAGGTCTTTCTGACGCTGAAGAAGCAATGCTATTGAACGCTCCCAGGTCCGCCGAGCAGCTTGGGCGGAGGCGATAGATGATGTATAGGTATGTGGTAGATTGAGGAGTTGGAACTGGATTCCACAGCAAGATCAGCAGGTCCACGATCGATAGTCAGAGCTTGACCCGCCGCTCACTAGGGCATTGGACGTATCCGTGGCATGCAAAGTGGAGAGTCTCGCTGCTCTGTTCATCACTGCATGGGTAGACAGGGCAATTATCAGTCGCTCAAACCTGGATATATTTTCTCATCTCTATGACCCATTCCTCGAGTGAAAAGAGCGTACCGCTCTCCTGAACATTCCTCCAGCAGAGACTTGCGCACGACGACGTCTTTCCACCACCAAGCAACAGGTAAAGGAACAGGCGCTATATTGGACTGATTTTTTCCCCTCGTAGATTGCTTGAAATCAGGATGAGAGTCGGGCCGAACAACGTGGTTTCGTAGGCCCTCCAGGTACCTTGCCAGGGTCGTTCGAAAAGCTGTCGAGTCTGAAGGTTGTAAGCATGGGTAGGTCGGCAACAACTGGAAAAAGGCTTATGAGCAACTCTATAAGACCAAACTTTCTCGTTGATTTCTTACAGTCTTAGCAGCCTGCGGCGTTTTCTCCACCTTACCTACGAGAAAGTAACAAAGATCCTCCATCGTCCTTGCTCTATCGCGTAGCCCGCGCGTTTGAGGGTTGAAGACGTGTTCGTCATATTCAGGACTGTCAGCTTTAGGGTATTGGAGTATATGGAGGTGGATTAGAAGGAGAAGAGGCAAGGGAAGGGTTACAAGTGGCATTATCGACATGTACTAAGATTATGACAGTCGGGAGTCGACGAAGTCGGACGCGACGGGGCGACGCGCTGAGTCACATGTTCGCTTCTTGCAGTGTCCAGATGCCCAATTTTTTTTAAATTGGAACCCCCTCCTCTTCAAGATAGTTTCGTTTAGCTGCACGCCTGAAATATGTTTTTCCTTGGACGTATGCTCAGCTAAGTCTGAGAAGATGAGTGAAGATAGCAACAGCCTGTCACTGTCGGACAGTGACGTCTGTGTAATATCCGTGACAAATTTGTGACATTCCGTGACGAATAATCTGTAGAGCAGTCTTCGATCAAGTCTTTCAATCGTCTACTTACACCTTCAGTACTCAGTCTCTCATGGGTCGTCTTCGCCGTTCGAGGACGCACAAAGCACAGAGAGATGTCCATCGCGCTTCGCGGACACGGGTTCGTTTGCTTTCTCCTACATGATATCTCAACCTGACATGGACTTCTACAGGCGCGGACAAAAGATTTGGATCAGATTCAATTAATAGACCTTGACCCAAAGGTTTTATTTTTACGCATCTTGTCTGGTCAAATTCTGATTCAAGTATGCACCAGAATCGTTCAAAGCTAGAAGCACAGGAGATAGACTACGAGAAGCCAGGTTTGGCCCAGCATTACTGTGTGGAATGTGCCAAGTGAGTTCATGGCCGTCTAGCAAGGCTTTCACTGATTTACCCACCCGCTTTGGGTCAGATACTACGAAACGGATTCTGCGCTGCGCTCTCATTGGAGAAGCAAACTTCATAAGCGACGGTGTAAACTGTTACAGGAGCCTGCGTACACGATCGAAGAGTCCGAGCGTGCTGCGGGGTTGGGCCGAGAAAATAAGCGACCAACTACCTCCGCCATCGAGTCAGAAGCTGCCATGCGGTGATTTCTTCATTTCATCTTTCCCCTTTCTCCTTGCATCTCACTTTGGCGTAGTTCTCGCTTGTACGATTCCTTCTTTTGATGTAAAAGTATCGTATGACTCACATTAGTATGTCCTTAGACGTATTTTCATCATTAGTCGTCTCCGAGCAGGTTCAACAGGATGGCCGGAGGTTCATTATGAGCTAGCGAGACTGAAACTATGAGAAGACTGCGAGAGACTGCGAGCCGAGCTCATTTCTCGACTTCGATCCATCTGTATAACTTAATCTCTCAAGAACAGTTGTAAATGTTTGCTCTATTCGACCTACAAGGTAGGTAAGTCGAGCATTTGGCTTGCTGCTTGCGAAAACGCCACAAAGTATACTTTCAACGTTATTCGACAGGGAGTCACCGTCATGAATCATCTCACCATCTTTCCATCAACGCTGGAGGGTCATTGCTTTGTAAGTCAGAGATCAATTAATTCTCCCGACGACTTTAGCGTCATTCGGGCGCACAGCTGGGCAAGGCGGCGCAGTGTACCGGTCGTCCCGCCTGCGGCTTACTACATGTGCTCCCTCCTCGACTTGCCCGCCGAGCTGCACACCCAAATGACCGCTACGGATTGCACGGGAAGGTCCTCCTACGTGCCAAGCGGGAAGAGACCACAGATTCTGTGCAAGTTGCCGGTAGCAGATCGGGAACAGTAAAAGAAGTTCCAGGAGCTATGGAATAGTTTACCAACGCGCGTTATGCGATTGGAGGTAGTGGAAGGCCGGTGCTAAAATCTCACCAGCCCTGCAGAAAGTGGAAGGCGGCGGCGGCGGCCTAGAAGAAGGATCGAGCGGAAGCCCGGACTCGAGCGAGACTCAAGAGTCAGCAGTACTAATGTTGTGTTGAGTATTGGTTGAGTATGTAAAGGTATGTAAGTCGCGCAGAATTCTGGGATTTGAACTTTCTATTCCAAGAGGATTTTTCCTGATGCAATTGTCCCATCTTTTCACGATAATGTGAAATACTAATGCCATCCCCGCTTGTCATGAAACAATGAAGGGGGACTTGCGGCGGCCAGTTCAAACGAGAGAAGTTAGGCATGAATCTTACACAAGCCATATTATGGACACGAGTCAAATTGTCTTCCGTATTCAATGGGAAGCCTGCGTCAAATCCAATCGGTCTTCTGAAACACAGGTCTGTCAGCGGAGCACACAGCATCCTCATAAATGATGCATTAGGCGCATATGTGACTAGCCAAGCCAACGCTGAGATTGGAGAAATGAATAAGGGACTACGAACGGGACAAGTCTGCACTATACTTGCATGTCAACTTGATTTGGGAGGGGGGAGCTGAGAGATCGCCGGTACCAGCCGCCCCAACATTTTGGACAACAGATGTGACTACAGTGGTCGATACTTCGTCTTATATTACCAAACAGTCATGCGAACTCGTCGATAGTGATTACGACGTTCGACACACCAAGATGCGGCGGCGACGATTAAGTGAAATGTGAGCATCTATGGGTCTAGTCTAGTGCCATCAGGCATTACACTGCTTCCACCACTGGAAGTCGGAAGGTGGACGGTCATCAACTGTGTTCCAGTCCGGGGAAAGAATTGAATGCGTACTCAGGCAGCAAGGGTCAAGAAATAGGCAAGAGACGTAACAAACAACGCACCCGCGTGCCCCGCCATGGAATGACGTCCACCACAAGCATACAAGAATCCCGGTCTCGATCTACAACGCAAGGATCACAAGAGCAACAAGAACTATTTTCGGACCGAGCAATCTGCTTCGCAATGGACATCATTCTTGACATCGACCGCTAGACGCAATGAAAAACGGTGGAGGACACTAAACATGCTCAAGTCCGACTCATCGCTGCCCTTGAGAATTTGCTCTTCGCGCGTATTTTCGGGCCGTACAAAAAGAGGACCTAATCGGACATCGCGGTCAGTACCAACCTTTCAAACCTAAGGATGTTGCGCGCGGCACGTACGATGGGGATGGGGATCATCGCGGCGGCGATGCACCCAAAGAGTGTGTTGGCCCACTTGTACGTAAGCCGGTCGAACATCTGCTGCGTGAACAAAGGGAATGTCATGCCCATCAGGCTACCTGAACGTTTCCGGAAACACGCAGATCAGTCCATGCAGCAATAAAGACGAGCAGACGAGGCTCTGAGCTTACGGCAAAGAGATTGGCCTGCTAGACTGGATGAGGCGAATGGGCCGTAGCTGTATGGCAAAGGTCGAAGAATGAGCGTTGTTGACCTGTTTCAAGCTGCGCATCAGCAAAGCGACTTACCAGTCTGCCAAATAAGTGAACACGGCGAGGTAGATAATGTACATAGCCCATATGATCATCTATATATGGCGTTAGTCGGATGGTAGAAGTGTCGCCCCAGTATGTAGATGTACCGTGAGGCCAATGGTCAGCGCGATCCACGGGACCCATGGGAACGACGTCCATGCGTAGATAAACATCCCAACAGGGAAAATCACACCGGCAACGCATGCCCAGTACAGTCGAGCTTCTGGTCCGCGTGTTTTGACTCTTCGTCTGTACAACATAAGGTCAGTGCTCACAAGACGGGCATTGAGAAAGATGCTTACCGGTAAAGCGACTCTTGATGCATATTGCTCAGAAATCCCAGAAAGGTGCCAATTCTAGAGAGATACCATAAGGTGAGTAATTTCGCACGCTCGTCCATTGTTAGTGAAAAGCGCACACTATGGCTATAAACACATTTCCTACTTCCCCGGTGCTAAAGTTATGAAGCGTGCGGAATATGGGTGCGATGGATCTGATCATAGTGAGTAGCGTCATCGAGGTGAGATCATTGAAGCGCGCACTCTATCATGCAATATAAAACTCCCCACGCGAAACCTATCCATAACTGCAATTCGGTCCAGTCAATACCTTGCACCTTTGAGAGGCATTATGGCGATCAACTCACGCTGCAGCTCGCGGTTACAGGTTCTGAAAGGAGCAAATCTGGAAAGTATGCGAGGCTAAGCCTCACTCACACGCGCATGGGATTTGACGCGTACTTACACAACGGCCTCGTGCAAGAAATATAGATTAACGTCCTCAAGCTCGCCGTTTCATCTTCTGCCCGTGCCCGATATCGATGGTCGCCGGTGTCCTTCCTCAGTTTCTTCGCCAGTCGCGTCAGAATCACCGTCGATCGCGTCTCCTTCATGACCACCATGATAACTACGAACTGCACGCCGGCCGCACTAGAGGACTTCCATCAGCACGAGAGTACGGACAACAGAAAAGGCAATAGAAACACGGACATGGCATGGATCCATTGTATCCAGCGCCACTGCAGGCGCGGGTTTGTTGCAATCCAACCAGCTGCGACGGGCCCAATACCTGTCCCTCCAACCGCCGTAACGGAGAAGATGGACATGGGCAAACCTCGCCTGGCGAATGAGGACTATCAGTGAGTGTCGGTAGATCG
>SGPL01000518.1:6568-17161 GCA_004802705.1 Bondarzewia mesenterica
CTCCTCGTCATTTACGCCCTCTTTGCGCTTCCATTCACCTTGTGGGTTCCTCTTTTACCCAGCGCTGGACTCTTCGTGGGTACCGAAATCGCCAGCCGGATGCACTACACTCACCGCGCCTGCGTCGCGTGGTACATCTTCCAAGAAGTCTCCACCCAACTTCTCATCACCTCCGTCGAGGTCATTCTCATGATTAGAGGTGCTTCTCCTCTCCTCTTCCTTCACTTTCTTTCTCACAGTTCTTGATCCCAGTGCACGCGCTTTACGACCGGAACTGCTATATCGCTGCCATCCTCCTCGTTCTTTTTCTTGCAGAAACGATTACTATGATCACTACCCTCATTCTCGTTGTTCCCAAAGTCGAGTACGATTCCATCTGCATCGTAACCCACACTCCTAGCAATCTCTTCGTCTTCGCGTGCGTCGCTCCTCCCTCTCTTTTCTCTGACCGATTCTCTGGCTGATCGGTGAAATGCTGGTGCACTGCAGTCTTGCATTTATCCTCTTTGAGACCATCCTCTTTATCCTCACCCTCGTTCAATTCGTGCGCGCCCTCCGCACAGGTTGGGGGCATACCCCCGTCGTCACTCTCCTCGCGCGTGATGGCACTTGGGCGTTCGCGGTGATCTTTGGTGCGCTCGTACGTCATTCGGGCGCTGTTGGTTGTGTCTTGAATAGAAAGGTTTTAGTGACGCTGTGTGTGAATGCTGGCTTCTACCTTGGGCTGAACGGGTCTGCGGGGGCGGTTGCATACCCGTGGGTGCCTTTTGTTACTCCCACAATTTCCTAATCAACAATAACTGATCGTGTGTTTCCTGATTTCGGTCAGTTGGATACTCTCTGTTGAGTCTTTCGCCGTGCGCGCTCAACTCTTCCCCTTTGCCTATGTGATCCAACCATCTTGACTTGTTTGTCCCTCATCAGGGCTGTCGCCTGATTTTGAACATGCAGATACTCAATGACCCGCGGCAGACAGATCAGACATACTCGACGGACATTCAGTTCACCTCTAACATGTTCTCTTCGTCCTCTTCTTCTGGTGAGGCCGATGTCTATATCGGGGAGCGCGACAGGCGCCGGGGCGTATGGAGGTATCATCACCAATCTAGGCAGACGGTTGGAGAGGCGTATGAGATGGAGTCTGCTGGGGGAAGTAGAAGGTGGGGTAGGTGGCAGAAGGATGGATTTGACGGGGAGACGGTGGTGGGCTCTGCTAGTGGGAGCGGGAGCGGGAGCGGCATTGCGACTAGAAGTAGTGCGGCTTTGGAGAGAGGCTTGGAATCGCGGGCTGGAGATGAGGTGAGAGAGATGGTAAGGGGATTCGTGTGAGTTTCAGGCATGTCGCACCCTTCTTGCGAGCGCCATGCGCGCCCGGTCACGTCGAGCGCGGGCATCGTAGTCCCACCTCGTTGGTGCTGTCGCTCCCCTCCGGCTGAGCGTCGATGGCCGGACCAGGACAGTTGAGAATGCTGTAGCCATTTAGGTGTGCTGTGTCCTTACCAGCCAACATCTGCCGCGATTGAAGAACTGCTGGTTTACAGGCATGCTTAGTATCTAGATGCTCGGTGCGTGGGTTCTTGTCTAGCGGATTGTTATTTTATGAGGGTATTTTTCTTGATGTTTGATCAGATTATTGTTGTACAATCAGAACGGATGTGCAGTCAGAGAACGAGTGCAATCCATGTACGCTGAATATGTAATCGAAAGGCATGTTATTGCTATCGCTCGATTGCACAACACACAAATCGCATTCCGAACCAAGATATCAAGAAAACGGCACCTCATCCAGCAGTAATCTGAGGTACCAAAGTCGAGCAAGTTTTGTACCCGCTGTTGGGAGGTCTGGACTCTTGTGTGGATAGAGAGTTGTATTCCAGGGCGTGGTTGATCCGTGTCGAAACAGAGGCGATAATGCTGTGGATGCATGCCAGCCGTCGATGGTGGAAGCATCGTCATTCGTGTCCATATAACCACAGCAGCGCGTTGTACGAGACGGCAAAAGACGCGTCAAAGTCAAGTACGGCTAGTCCTGGCTAGTCTCCCGGGGGCAGAGTAGCCACTCGTCAACCTTCGTGCCTCAGGATCCTCCTGTCTGAAGTACGGCCAACAATCGATAAGATAAGTCATCTAAGACCACCCAGTCGCCACTCCATCGTCAACCCTCAAGGCCTCATCCTTCCTCTAGTAGTACTGTGATACTGATGTCGCTTCCCCAGTTTATCTTAATTGCACCTGCGCCTCGCCAGCCGCGCAATCCTAAATACCCACCTCGCTCTTCCCTCTGCGACGCCTGGACGCGCGCGATTCAAGAAATCCTCGATGACGAGAGCAGATCCCACTTTCTCGTCCTCGAAGGCGCACTACATACACTCGACGCAGCACAGCTACAGTGCGACTGTATGGTCTCTCCAGCGAACTCTTTTGGCATCATGGATGGTGGGTACGCATGCCGTGTCTTCTTCAACGTCATCAGGCTGAACGTGGTCCGTAGCTACGATCTTGACCTGTCGAAATCCTTCAAAGGCGAAGACGGGGACATATGGACGCTGACGCGGCACATACAAAGCGCGCTTCGCGCACGCTGGTGGGGCTACGCACCTCCATCTTCCTGCACAATCGTCCCTCTCCCTTCCCACCTCTCTGGCGCCCCAAACAACCCTTGGTCCGCTCGCCACATCGCCGTCATACCTACCATGCGTACCCCCGAAGACGTGAGCTGGCATAAAGACCTCGTGTACAACTCCATGTGGTCTCTACTAGTTGAGATCGCGCGGTGGAATGAGGCAGCGTCTAGAGGTGGACAAGAAAGGATCGAGAGGGTTTTGATGACGGGATTGGCGACGGGACAGGGAGGCGTAAGTGCAGATAAGTGTGCCAGGCAGATGATGTTGGCGGTGAAGGACTTTTTGCAGGTCCTGCCACGGGATACAGCTTGGACTGATGTCCTTCCTCGTATGGATGAGTTGGAGAAGACGACTGAATTGTAGTTGAGAGTACGGGAGGCAGTATGAACGGGTTCCTCGCCCTTGTGTACATAATTCTAGGCTCCTACAGGCAGGTTGCAGACATTCTGCTTCAACCTGCGTGCCTCCGGATATCCGTATCTCATAATTCGTAACTCAATGCAGCTTCTTCATCGCGTTCTGGTTGCGCGCGTCTGCGTTTTATTTTCTCTCTTTGCCTTTTGCAATAGTTTGCTCATGACTTGTCGTACTCTGCTAGTCTCATACGAAGACCCTTACGCGTTCGGGGTGGGGCTCGGTCAAACCTAGCAAAACGCCCCAACGTGCCAAAAGGTGTTAAAAGCTCATGGCGTGGTGTTCGTGGATTGGCTTTTACTCGTGACTTACTTGTGCGCTCTGATAACATCTTCATACATGGTGGTCTTTCCTGGACACAATTAAGCTAAACCTTGAGATTTGGTGGTTGTCACCAGAGATAGCGGCTGATGGCGGACTCTTAGATCTATCCCACAGTAGCCAGCAGTTCGTCCTCCAACTCCTCCTCCCGCTCCCGTTCTTCTCGCTCGCGCTCCTCCCTCTCCCGCATTTCGCGCTCGAGCTCCTTTTCCTTCTCCCGTTCCTTCTCCCTCTCCCTCTCCCGCTCGCGCACAGCCTCCGTCTCGCGCGTGAGCACGTACGATGGCGTCATGTACGGCTTGTAGTCAAGCCGGCGCTTCACGTAGAAGGCCATGTAGATCGGCGCTGGCGCGGAGAGCACCGCGGGCAGCGTCGATGGCGTAACCCTAGTGCATGCCTTATCAGCGAACTGAAATAAAATGCGAAAAAAAATGGGAACCTCTGCTTACTTGTCATCGTCGAACCTGTACCACTGTGTATCGAAGTAAGCCAAAGATGAGATAGTGAAAGTAGAGGACAGAACTTGAGAGCATACCTCGTCCCTGACTCGTGCGAAATTGGTGTAATGCCCATTGTCAATTTGGCCCTCGTGGTTAATCACCGCAAACAAGTCGTACTCGTATAGGGCTTCCGGGCCTGGATATCTACGAGCGAGCAATATGCTAATGAGTGCGAGGGACGTAGGCAAGACTGGACACACGACGTACGGGAACGCGGTCGCAACCGCGTCCATCTTGGATCTGGAAGTGGCAGTGGTGCTGTTGACTGCAAGGGTAGTGTAGGGCGCCATGTTGATGCTTGCGGGCACGCGGGTAGGCGCGACCATCTTTTGCGCAGAAAGACGGTCGGAGGATTTGTGTTCAAAGCGCTGGCGAAATCGAGAAGAAAAAGAACATAGATTAGAATGAGCTAAGATCGCACAGATCCGTTCAGTTGGGAAGGATGAGATACCTTAAATTGGAAGGACAGGACGGGGGGAAGCTTGCGTATGGAAAGCCGCTTGCTCACTTCCTATAAAAAATGATGCGTAAGAACGACAGACAAGGATGAGAAGAGCGTAAAAACAGACAAGCGACGCCTTGCCGCATTTTGGACAAGAATACTCTTTGGCGCCCAATTTCTCCGGCTGTGTGAACCTACCGAAACAACATAGAGGAAGAGATGAGTGGGTGAGCAATTCTGCTGCATGATTCGCCAGACTGATCACTCGTGAGGGAGGAAAATCACCTCTGCAAACAACCCGCTAGGGTGTTGTTGCCCTCAATAAGCTCCAAACTGATGTCGAGGCACGGATCGACGGTGCCGTTGACGTTCCCGCACCGCTCGCACTTGACGTCGCTTTGCAACTGGCCTGCGAATATGCTGTGCACGACGCAGTTGCACGAGATGTTGGTATGGCCGCGGCAGGAGAGGTGAATCGCGTTGAGGAGCGCGATAAAGAATTCGTGCGCGTCTTGTTGGGCGTAGCCGGAAATCGCGGACGATGCGCGCCACGTCGCGCTCAAGAGCGATGTCGGGCCGAAGGGAGTCGTTGAAGGGGTGTATATCTGCAGCATAAAAACGGACTTGATGAATGGAAAAGTCGTAATCGAGGAGGGAGGCACGCGCCTCGGTAAAGAGCTTGTCAATCTCGCAACATGTGCAGTCTTTGGCCTTGCAAAGTTTAGAGTTGTGCTTGTCGCTGAGAAAGTAATTTCGTAGGAGTGGGTTGTGGATGATAGATTGGAGGATGACATTGAGGAAGCAGGTCTGGCCAAGATTGAGCAAACCTCTGCGACCTTTGAAACCACAATGTCAAAAACAGAAGTCGTCAGCAATAAAGGAAGAGAGATGGCATGTACAGGGAACTCCGCATGACGCAAAATCAGGGCATTCAAGGGAAAGGTTTGTACAAGAAATCACTCCCAAGAAACGACTCTGCCCGGTGAAAATAAGAACACACCTTGGCATGGTAAACTGATAGTCTCTTCGAGTGCCGCTATATCTTTCATAGTAGGATCCCACCGCCGATATCTCTCGCGCCTTTTCTTAACTACTAGAAGCAAGAAAACAAGTCAGGTTGCTGAAGTGACATACACAGCAAGCAGCAGAAACCTTGAAACTTTGTATTGGATTCCTCGACCGCAATAACAGTCGAATGGAATAAGTTGTCAATTGTTGCATCGTAGATAAAGTCACCACATTCAACGCAGAATACGGGTCCAATCTTAACATCGACACCTGCAGAAAATGTCGACCAGGGTTCAAGGGAAGATTACTCGAACATAACGTACTGAATAAATGACCTTCATCCTTCAGGTGCTCCGTGATATGCTCATCTCGCCAGCATCCTGCATAGCCACAGTGCAGACACACGAATGGACGATTGAGAGAAAGCCCACAGGTCCCGCACTCTGGCGACGATAACTGCACACCCAGCGACAGACGAGATGTCAGCCTATCCCCGCATCGTGAAGTGGCCGTGAACGCACCTTTCGTCGCTTTGCAGGATGGATTGTCTCGTGCGTGCGCCGCGCTTTCCAGGCGACCATGCTCTTATACTTCTTGAGCAGCCGTGCTTTCTCAGCCTCGTCTGCAAATGCTTCCGCGATGTGGGGACATCTGTAAGGATCGCCACCATCCTGAATCACACCGTTGAACACAGACGTGGCCATTATGTTGCTAGTTACTCTTAAAGCAGTGTCGTTGCAAGCAAGGAGAGGTGTGTGTGGACTTGTGCAGCTGCACTGATGAGTCTTGATGAATACTATGATTGAGTCTCGACGAGTCGTCTGGAGACCAGCACACCGGACGCGCCAGGGTACCGGCGCCGTACGGTCCGGCCCTGAAGCAGACCGCACGCGTTTGGAAACGACGAGTCAAATATCCGTGTCGTCACTAGAACTGGTCCGTCATGATCACGAATCTTCTGTCCTGCTTCAACGTGAAAACTTCATTTGGCACCGCCGATTGCGACAGTATTCCTCCAGGTTTATCCGGGCTTAACGAAGGACCAGTCAATGATTGTATATTTTGCAACGTCTCGAAAAGCAATGGATTTGATGTGGTGTGGGAAGTGAGCAATATACGATGAATACCCTGCGCATGTATGATGCTCACCCGTTAGAATAGGATGACAATTATATAGCATTCAATGATCACAGACCCGCTGCTGCTCATCATATGCTTGTGATTCCACGGAGACACATAGGTTTGCCTCAATGTTTTGCATCTGACGTGTCGGAGCTCATTGATTATCAGAGAGCGTCAAATCTCTCAACAAAAGCGATGTGCCCATGGGTGCGCAGTGTTTATCTATCTCCTGAAGAACGAAGTGAGGTACAACTTCTTCCGAAGTCAAAGAAATGGAACAGATAGGACATGCTCGGCTCGACGAGTTGCAAGTCAATCCGGCGATGCGACGGTAAGTTGCTAACCTTGAACGTTGTCATAATTTTTCTTTTAGTCACGTTGGTGAAATGTGCAGGTTGGGCTTTCATATACCGCCTTTCAACAGTGTTTACCATCTCCATCTCCATGTCATCGGGCTACCCTTTAACACATGGCTGCACAGAGAAAAATACCGGTGGATTAGAGGAAATAACGGTTATGAAAAAAGGTTGGACTTGGTTTGCTGAAGTCGGCCAGACCTTGCGCATACTGGAAAAAGACGGTCGCGTCACCGTGAAACCCGTGTAGAGCGCTCGGTTCATCACGATGTCTGTTGCACATTGATTTACCACGGGTACGAGGTCGACAAGAAAGCGCGTCTTGATTTCAACAACCAATCATATCTGACAGACAGGCATTGTATCGTATAGACCCTCTAATATACCACCCATGACAATCTCAAGATTAAATGATCAAACCCTTCGCCCGCCTCACCAATTTGTCAAATTCCCGCTTTCCCATCTTCGCCGCCACATATCGCATTATTTTCTCCGTCAATCCATCCAGCATATCTCGCTGGCCTACGAGATGCTTTTGGTAGAACGCGGTGGCGACTGCTGTTGCCCAGATGTCCCGATCTACGCCAGGAATATTGCTGGCCTCAGCTATGGCCTGTTGTCCTACAATCTTCTCCAGCTCTTTGTTGAGCTTGAACGAGCCATCGGACGATTGCAGTCTGACAAGTTCCACCACGATGGGTTCTAGGGTGGCCCTGACCTCTTCCGCCGGAACCTGCTCTGACTGAGGCTGGGGCACTACCTGTGGTGAAGGGCTGCGCTTCCTGGGAGGCGGTCTTCTGAACGTCCGGTGACTCAACCTCTTTGGCGCCTCCTCCTCAGAGAAGCTTTCCAACGTACTCAACGTTGAGAAAGTCACTCCACTTTCATAACCCTCTCGATCGTCTCCTTCATCCTCGCTCTGGCCGCCTTCGCCGTTGCCTCCACCACGATCGTTGTCATCCCCTGGTTGCGCGAATGGGCTGACAGATCTTGATCGTCCTCTCGTTCGACCGTTTGAACCCGACGTTCCAGAATATCCCAACAGCTCTGAGAATGTGTTGACTATGCTGTTGAACGCCATCCATAAATTCTCTCCAATTGGGCTTCTCGCTGGTCCGTGCTGCGGATGACTTTCATTCGGGCCATCCTCCTGCTGGTTTGGGTAGCCTTGCCTGAAGCTCTCTTTCTGCTGCGACCTTTCTCCTTCATCAACGGCAACGAACGACGTGTGTCTGCTGACAAGCTGGTACCCCTCTCCGAGACGCACAATGGCCGCCTTCTTGATTTCCTCTGGTGTCGTATCACCAATTACGCCAGGCATCTCCGCTCGTTCTTCCTGCGTATCCTGGATCAAATGATGCGCTGCTATCGTATGGATCAACGGCACAATTGGCTCTGCCGACGCGAATCTAATTAATTTGACCGGGACTGTGAGGCTCACATCTCCGCCATGACCNTCGAGGCGACCCCACAATGTGATCTGCTTTGGGATCTCCTCCGCTTTAATGATGGCCATCACGGTGAAGCGTTCGTGAGAGTAGACGCTCTTGATGAACGGTGGAGTCTGCTGGATGCCGGGAGGTGGCAAGAGGTTCACGCCAGCAACCTTNGTGGCCTGCCCGTTGGGAGTGTTCAGCGTGATTGCTGGATNGACTCCCCACTCGACNGTGACATCCTTGATCCCCGACGATTGTCCCATNCGAAANAGTCGACTAAACTTTGTCAAAATGTCCTCAGTCGTCAAGGCCATNAGACATTCTCCNTTTCCGTTTCTNGCGATGGCTTCGCACATANCGCTGGAGGCCGTGTNTCCGATACCCAGNGTGAANACNCGCAGAGGGGAGTTGGGGGGGCTANNATGGACTGCTNTGCGCACCGATNCAGATACNNNNTCGATATCGTATGNCTGTCGGNGCCATGCAAATNATTTTCAGATTATTCCATCCTACACCATTTTCACGAGACATACTGACCNNTCCATCTGTTAGGACGAANAGGACCGTCGGCATCGTCACATCNCTCTNCATNAATACTTGTTCTAATGCTGTCCGTATTTCTGTGCCGCCNTAATCAGCTNCCATGCCGGCAACATGTTGTATCTGNGTCACGGTGAGNTCGTTCAAGNTGGTCCANCACTAGGGAGCTGAANNATTCTTACCACCTTTGCCATTGAACCTTGGTCATACCNGACACTTTGAGATGTCCATAATGAGTNGCAGTGCGTCCCGAAACTGTAGACATTAATCTTAGACCCATCCTGGGGNGGTAGATGCAGTAAAATATTGAGGGTCTCTTTGGCTGTCTCAATCCGCCTCTCTGAACNCATACTTCCGCTCCTATCCACCAAAAACAAGTACTCTTGCGGCGGCNTCGGCGGCATTTCGAACTTGGGNACGACGACAAGCTGCAGTGCCACAGTACCTCTTCCCTGTGGATCACGTTCAGCGAAGCAGCGTGGCTCATCCAGTCCTGCAGCTTTGATGATGNCGACGAAGTCGCGCTCGAGGAAGGTTGCAGAACGGAGGCGTGCAGTGATCCTGTGATTTGAGTCTCTACCGTGATGGGTGTGATACGGNGAGAGCACAATATTTTCATGGCTTGGGCTGGTGACGCTTTCCAGTGTGCCTCCAGTCTGGACCCTTACTGTGATGCGCAGGCGTGTACGNGATCTTGCGGACGCCGCGCCCTGTATGTCCACCGGCGGTGCTCCATAGCGCATTGGTCCTATAGCCATCGGAATTTGGAGGCGAACCTCATCTGGACTATTGTTATTCATGAGNTTCATNANGCACTGTAGNAATNATCAGTCNGAGCAATCAAACGATAGAGGTANGTCATGCACGGATAGTTTTGTAATAACTGTGGNTCTCGCAGGTATAGATCCTACAGAAATGGTGAAAACTGAAATGTCGCATACGTTGTGANAANNNTNGTCATTTTGTTGACGGTCAATCNNATNCTCACCATCGTCTGTGGCCCATTTNACTAAGCTCGACGTCTTCCCCTGGTCGACAGCNGCGTTGTACCTTGCCTCTGCTTGCGNNCTCTCCATCACCACTCCNGTTATCANTCCGCCGTCTGACGTCTGCATCTCAAACGCGCAGACNGCTGCGGATGCAGGCTTGGGGAAAACGTACTTCGCTCGNCCAGTCGCGGTTTCGGACGTGTTTGTGAAGACATGCGACACAGTCAGNTGNGCGGACACTTCGCCACGAATGGGTACGTTAACNTTGATNTTGATGNGTGTCTGAACTGCGCTCACCGTCTACCACAAGNGCGTCGACCTTNACNTCTTCCAANTGCAGACGCACAACCTCNCCACTAGGCCCGTTGTGTACTATAGTACAAGCTTGATTGNTATCCATCNTTNNACTTGGGGGAGAAACNGTGGNGTGCNANGTCCAAGNACNTCGNANAGACATGATCCTGNTCAGAGCTATATAACCCNGTCCTAGGGCGCTTATTANTGCNACGANGCGGNGCGNAANAGGAATCCTTCAAAAGAGGTTTGTTNATGATCATATGGTCTCATGGGTGCGCGAAATGCGAAGCTGTCTGTCTTCGACAGAAGNAAAGTNGCTATTCGNCGNCCGCAGTATNTANTTGCGGNCCGAGNCGCCGGNCCNNGCCTCCTATTATGCCAGCGAAANACAGNTGTCGANTTNGATATCGNTGAGCTNTATNTGNGATGAGGAGAAAAGAGGGGGACAAATNANNGNNTACTGNNNNTGNGGCGATTGANNNGNTNGNNNGCTNCTNGCATGCNCTTNCNTGCNCTTNNNNGNNNTNGGNNNTGATAGCGNNNT
>SGPL01000519.1:0-23201 GCA_004802705.1 Bondarzewia mesenterica
GACGGCCCGCCGAAAGAGGCGCGCCGTGAANGGGCTGGATTGCAGGAAAGCGGGCAGGTGCGCGCAGGCCCACAGCGGCCGCGTGGTCGTCGATTCCCAATCAATGACGCACGTCTGTCAGACCCAAAATATCCTCAGTAACGTAAAACAGGACATGAAGGGCGAACAGTGGGAACTCACGATTTTGGAGTGGTCGTTTGCATCGACGAACACATTCTCCAAGCTCAAATCGTGGCAATCCAACCCGAACTCCTCCGCGCCGCCCCCAGGATCCCCAGTCCCGACCCCAAGTCGATCCATCATCCTGATCCACCGAGCCATTTCTTCTCTCACCAGTTTTTCCCGCCGGTGGATGTGAGCGACCAAGAACGTGCTCCGTTGCATGCGCCTGTAGTCCCTATACATCGCGTCGCCGGGACCATCCCATTCATCGTCACTGTCCTCCATTTCCCACTCGTCGCTCTCATCACTTTTGTCGTCGGGGACAGCCTGTAGATGGTGGTGCCGCGACGAGTGAATCTCATCCGGGTCGAGGTGTAACCGGTGGGGAGCCGCCTTACCCTCGCCTTCCCGTATTGCGCCGTGGATCTCTCGGTCCGCGCAAGAAACAAGATACGCTTGCGTGCTCGACCACGGTCCACGGTCGATCTCTGTCGGGTGCGAGAGATCCCCACGGTTCGACCCGAAGAAGGGCCATGAAATTATTTGTCCTACGTGAAATTCGGGAAAGGCGGGGGTGGCGGTGTTGGGCTTAGGGGTCTGGACAGTCTGCGCGCCGGCCTTCGGAGTCGTGGAGGACATCATGAAACTAAAGGGGATAGAAGCTGTGGGGGTGGGGATGGAGGAAGATGAGGGGCGAGGGCTAGGTGCGTCTGGAGGCGGTCCGAAGTATAATGAACCTATGCTAGAAAATCTATGGGCGTAGAGGGGTATCACGAGAGCAGCAATATTATCGAGCAGAGCAATGAGAGTTGCATGGGGCATGGCATGGTAGACGGTGGAGAGTGGAACACCCTTCGCCTTTCGGTGAGCGAACGACCACACCGGTCATGTCAATATCACGTGACACGCGTAAATGAGGATTCGCCAACTTACCTTGGACATCAGGATGTACTCACCGCCGAGTCGATTATATGGGTTAGAGTCGTAAAAGTAGACATCGGGAACGGGAATATTGGTGTAAGTGCGGATGTAATCCATTGTGGCAACCTCAGACTCGGTCTTGATGCGGGGCATGTAACGGCGAGCGACGCGCGCGATGACTTCGCGTCCATCAGTGAGCTGGACAAGATAAGCCTGATGGAACTGTCAGATAACCAAGATAGATAGTCTGTTCGCGAAGCACGCACTTTATGAAAGGTCCCTGGGGTGCGTGTAAGATGTTATCACAGCATTAGAGGCGAAATAGGTGTCGAAGCACGCACCTGAGCTCAGAAACGTAATTCTGCCAACTTCACAGTCCATCTTTTCTCTGACAACGTCTTTGAGCAGCTTTCGGTCTACTAAAAACGGTTGTGCGTTGTGCTGGGCGGCGCTAGCCTTAGCCTCGCGCCTCCGATCTTCGTGCTCCATATCCCAATCCCATTCAATGGCGGTACTAGCGGGGGTATCCGTCGAGCTCGTTATGACAGCACCTGTAGCGGGAATGGACGGAATTGGCGCGCGATTGGATGATGAGGCGATCCCATTGTGGACTACGGCATGGGATGGTATTTGACCGTCATGGAACATATTGAATTGTGCCCGATAAAGGATTTGCGCCTCCAAGTCGAATTGATTGTGCTGAGCGAAGGGAAAATACAGGGAATAATCGGAAACGGACTGTGGTGAGAGGATAGGGGGTCTGAAAGGGAGAAATAGGAGAAGGAGGAGATGAGGCTTATAAAGAGGAGGAGAGACGCGGACAATCGCTCACTCGGCATCTTGTCCACAGGGAAATAAGCCCCAGCTGTGTTTGGCCGTGTTTGTGGGGATAGCATCTCTTCTGATATCACAGGCGACTGCCATCATCGTTACAGCACCAGTACTTAAAGGTAAAGTACCAGTGTGCACCTTTCACCCTCACAATCTGCAGCGAACATTCTCTTTATATCCTCCACCGCCCAGGTTACCTCTTTTCCATCTCTTGATTCTCTAATCGCTCTATCTCCGACCTACAACACTGAGCTGCTGTGATTTCTTCGCGGCTCGCCCGTCGCTGACCAACACATATCACCCCGCATGTCGAACGGGATCAAATTACGGTCTTCACCTCATGGTTTTCTTCATGCCGCGTCTGTGATTGCTTGACCTGAACTGTATCCGTGGTTATCGACCGATACTGTAAATGGCAGACGTCGTGTCGTCTGCCGAGATTCGGTGACTTCCTTGCTCTTCTTGAATGCCAAGCGTCCTTAGCCTTTCACTTGCGTTTTCTTGCGCCGCACTAGTGCAGGTCAGTAATTCTTGGCGCTCTCAGTATTGACGGGATGCTTGACAGTGTAACAGGCCAGACGCTGGTATAGTACTTGCGGGCAAGGTTGTCGATTGTGACGCGCGGTGAGTTCATACGCTGCGGTGATAGAACGGCAATCGTATGTCAAAGTATGGGGATCGATATGTCGCCGTTCGATAAGTACTTACCCATACCCATGGTGAGAGGTGGGAGCAAAGTCTATGTCCATTGGAGATAGAGAGTCACAGTCGGAAGTTCTCGTTAAGACAGCCTCGGAAGTCGGAGCATCTCGACTACGATCTCATGATGGATCACGTATTCAGGTCCGTGCGGGGAGGCATCTGGAGGCATATCCGCAATCTTGTGTCCGCAACCTTGGGCAAAGACTCAGATGCCTCAGCCTGTGATATTGTTGCTGCTTCTGGGGATCTAAGAGAATGTAGTCCTCAGGCCCTTCTAGATTTCAGCAATGTCATCTTCAACGGGCAAACGTCAAGGAAAACCAACAGTTCATTGTAAACAAACAACGTATGTACTGTATCTGGTTTTGCAGTCCACATAGACCAACCGTAGACAAATGTGACCAGAATTATGAGAAAAACAAAACGAAAACAAAAGATGTACATGGTGAGACAAGCCTGAGAGGAGGTATCAAAACATACCGACTAACATAAATACGGATAAGAACGACTTTCGCGTCGTCCTACGCACGACAAAACCAAGACAATGAAATTACCCTTACAACACATCACGGCCACGCACATACAACAGGATAGCCACATCTTTCCATAGCAGGCTCAATGCACACAACTTCATTCACCTTACCCTTGACCCACTGCACCACGTCCGGGCCTAGCGTCGCACAATCATACATCTCCAGATGCCTTAGCTTCGTCACGCCTACTCCCGAGCTGCTCGTTGCCGCCATAGCATCCGGGTTGCGGCCCTCGATCATCTGCACGAGCTTCGCAGCGCCGTCCGCGTGCGCGGGACACCCCTTGAGCGCCAGGTGCTCCAGATTGGGACACGCCCACGGCTGACTGTCGTCCTCGGGCACGCCGAGCGCGGTCAAAAGCGGGTCGAGTGGGGTGCTGCCGACGTGCAGCGAGCGCAGATGGTTCAACTCCACCAGGAAGTTCCACGAGGACACGAGCGCTGTCGCGGTATAATAGTAGGGGGAGCCCGTCCCGCCGTAGGCGATCGAGAGCGCGCGGATAGGCGGGTGGTTCGAGCGCGCGAGCAGTCCCAGGATACTCTCCTCAATCGGGTCACGCGCTTCCATATCGAGCGTGAGCGCGTCGAGCGCGGGGAGCACTAGTGCATCAACTAGAGACGTCATAAGATAGTGTCCGCCAATGCTGAGCGACTTAAGCTCCGGGAACGTCGCTGCGGCCAGTGGTAGCACGGGATTCGTCACGTTGCTGAAGTGCAGCGTCAGCTCCTCGAGCGCGGGATTGTTCGCCGCGATGTGCAGAATGCGATCTAGCGGCACGCCGAGCGTAGGCAGCGCACGGAGGTTCAGTCGCCGCAGGTTAGTCCGCAGCATGGGGGAAGACCATTTGAACGGAGTGTATTGGAGCGTCAGCGACTTGAGATGGGGAAGCGAGTTGTGTGTGCCCTGCCCCGCACTCGGCAGCCAGGGCCAGTCTCCGAAGAAAATCGGCTCCGCGCAGGATACTTCAAACTCCTTCAGCAGGGGTGCATCACCTGAATGTTTGTTTTTTTGGATCGGCATGAGTTAAAAATACGAAATTATAGGTGAGAATCAAGAAAACCTGTTAAAAGAGTATCAATTACACACCAGTGATGGACTTAAGCGCCGCTGAAGAAGAGAATTGCTTGTCGAATCTGAATACGAATCGTTCCCATCTTTCCATCTGCTCCACGAGATAAAATATCGCGATGTGACCCCAATGTGTGCTTGCCCGCGATGCCTGTGCGCGCGCCGGAGATGGGTTGATGATAGGGAGCATGGGAGGAGGAGCAGGGGGCGGGGTTAAGGGGCCCCATGCCTCGTGATGCGTGGGTGAAGGGGGGAGAATGATCGGCGCGGAGGTCGGGAAGATCTGGATGGACGTGCTGGGCTGCCCAGCGGATATTTGCACGTACTGCGTTGTCGAGCTCGGCGGATTAGGGTACGTCCACGGTGAGGGCGAGCGTATGCGCCGCCGGGACACAGTGCTGGCCGCACTAGAAGTCTGCACTTGCAGGAAGATCTCGATGTCAAGCGGTACGCGGCTACCTGAACGCTCAAGCCAGAGCCGAATAGTGTCGGCAGAGGAATTCGGAGATGTTACAAGGCGAATCTAGTCGACCGTGTCGTTAGCATTTGGATATATCAATCAAGGTTGACAGGTGATAGGTAATTGGTGTCTGAACAATGAGCGCATCATTGCAATCAACAAGCTTGAAAATCAATCCCAGTCCATGACAGAGGAGCCAGAATAATTTGTAATTAATCATCTGAGTTCAGCCATGAGAACGAGGTCCGATGTGTGTGTAGAACTCAAGAACTCAGAAGATGGCTTCAGTGAAATAGCGGATGGGATATTATACCATTTGCGTGGATTTGACGAGCCCTCGGATGCGCCGCGGCTATAACAAATGCGAAACACGATGGAGGGAACGCCCTCAGCAAGATACTATATCTGGACCACTAAGGCTATGCCGTCGCGGTGAGCCTCAGCACGCCTCAGCCAAAGGCAGGACAAGATAAGCAAGATATCAGGAATCGATCGGATGCAGGACAAGTCGGTCAATCCAGCGCCATTGAGGCCAGTGAAGAGAAACCGATGAACACCAAGGGTTGATCCCAGCTAAAGATAACGGTGGAGAAACGGTGGAAGCTCGAAAAATAGAGGAAAACAATCCACTGAAATACAATCAAACGATCTTCAACATACCTTTGACCATATTTTTGGCATCGAGAGTGCCAGTCTCCGCCACAATGTGCAAACGGCTGCGAGGATCCACGCGCAGCACGGATACTCCTCGAAATTCATCAAAAATATGTGCCGCAAAAGCTCTTGCGGAAGCCTTCGAATCGGGGCGATGTACGCGAGCATCTGAGAGAGTTTCTCCTCAAGGGCAGCGCGCTGACTCTCCATCTCGTCGATGACGCAGCGGGTTTCAGAGACGAGTTGGGCGAGCTGGGCTTCGGCTGCATGGATCTTATGCTGGGCGTCCTCGAGCTGCTTACGGGTATCATCGAGGTCCTGGCGAGCAATCGCCATGGTGGATAAGGTCGGTGGTTCGTGAAAGTACTGGAGCATGATGAGGGTAGAGAGAAGAGAAGGCGTGGGGGCAAGTTGGCTGCCAAGGGCAGATGACTTTACCGGCAGCGAGACAATGGCAGAAGAATCAGTTCCCGAATAAGCGATGAGTCTCAGCAGGTCTCAACTACCTCGGATTTGCTTCGCACCAGCTTATTTATGCAGTCACTCCGTATTGTACTGTATTTTTGTATTCTCAAGCGCCTGATTGTCAACTTCCACAGTCCTTGTATGACAAAGTTTCAGGGATCCTATTAACTTACAACAAGAGAATACTTCGTCAGTCATAGCCTCGAAGGTCAGGCGCTGCACAGCATCCTGGCGATGGGCAGACCGTGCGCTATGCATTAAAGAAAGATAGAGGGAAAGTGTAGCTGAAATAATGCACATGGATACAGAGTGAGAGTATAAGCACAAGTGTCCACAAAATACGGAGCCAATGATTGACAAGGCTGGACGAATACCGGCCTTGCTCTCTCTGAGACATGGACGGGCGTTTTGCCGTCCGGAGGGAGAGATTGCCATCGATAAGTCTGGTCTTTTACTTCTTCCCGGCTTCTATGGCATCTCCATTCTTACATGCGATGATCTTGATTTTGGGCGCTGTCACTATCTCGTTCGACTCCATCTTGAACGAGGCGTCTTTCACGATGAACGTCCACACGTCGTCGCATAGACGATACGTATGTAGATGCCCCTGAAAACCGTCGTAGACTCGCGGTGAGTGATTTGAAGGTGGAAACACAACGTACCTTCAGTGTCGTCTTCGTCTTGACCTGCTTCACCATGGTATCCGCGAGGGACTTGTCAAACTAATGCGACTTCGTCAACGTCAACTTTTACCAGGGTGGACTTTACTGCTACCTGTTGCAAGACTTTCATGGCAAGCTGAGGTGTGATTGCACCGCTGGTGATGAGCTCATCGAGCGAGTCTGTGAGGGCCATGCCGATCCTGCACCAGCTGTAAGTTTGCTCTTACACACTTGTACTATGTGAACAAAACGTACGAAGAACCGCGGTAAAACTCATAATAAGCAGTAGCCATCCCTCTGAGTTACTCAGAGACCCGCTAATAAGACCAGCAGGACAGTGTTTGATGTAAGAGGATGAGATGGCCGCAGTCAGTCACTGGTAGAGGAACTTAGCGGCTGCAGTCCGGGACCGGGTCTCTTGTGACTTGTGACTCATCGATATGATTAGTAATCGGGTATGTATGACCAAGTTTACGCTGCGAGTCAATGATCTCACTTGCCCTTTACCTCTTTGCATGTCGTCTGCTGCTCAGAGTCAAGAAGCATCACCTTTAGCCGCCAATATTCAGGATAGCTCAACCTCTCAAAGATCTTACCGCAATACCGCTCGGCCCAGTCGTATCAAATGGTCTACCAACTCCGATTTGAATGCACTTCCACAAAGTGACGGCGATGCTGAAGGAACATCGACGCCCCGGTCCCAGATATCAGCGACGGGGGAATCGACCGAGAGACACGTCAAGGCAGAATGATCTAATAGGCGGAAGCCAGAGGCCTCCACACACGAGCTCTGCCCAAACTGCCGACTCAACCGTTGGGACAGCACTTAGCCCTCACCCTTCCCAAGGGAGTACCCTAGCCGATAGACCAAAGAAACCTCGTGTCAGTCGATCGAGATATCCTCGATCTGACACAACTAACGTTGAACGTCCGGACTCTGTGTCTGCTGGTGACCAGCCAGGGTCATCACGCCAAGCATCTCGGCGGAAAGGGCGCAGTGCAAAATTCAGTGCGAACCTCACCGAGCCTTCATTGGCATCCGGCATTGCTGGTGGTGTTACGAAACCGTCGGAGAAGTACAGCGGTGCACCAAAAAAAGACGATCTCACGTCCATCCTCATACATGCTCTTCGTACGCCCCCGTATCCCGACTGCCCCATTTGTTTCTCTGCAATCCATCCCGCTCAGCCTTCGTGGTCCTGCTCACTATCTATCCCGTCCTTTGCTTCTGAGGATCTGGACAAAGAAGACACTCTTAGAGAGAACGTAAACGCTCAATGCTGCTGGACCACGTTCCATCTGAAGTGTATCAAATCTTGGGCAGCGAAAAGTGTTAAGGATATCGAAGAGGCTTGGCGAGCGAGAGGTGAGACGAGGAAGGGTGAATGGCGATGTCCAGGGTGCCAATTGAAGCGCGAGAAAGTCCCTCACGGTTATTGGTATGTTTGTTCCCTTACCACGAATTTATCTCCCTCATTTTTGTGTCATGCAGGTGTTTCTGCGGTTCTACTCAAGATCCCAAGCCGCCGCGTCTTGCAACTCCACACTCCTGCGGCAATCCTTGCTCCCGTCCTCGCGTCTGTAAACATCCTTGCTCTCTAGCTTGTCATCCAGGTCCTTGTCCTCCCTGTCGGGTGACAACTCAGCATCTGTGTCATTGCGGTAAGCAGACCGTGTCCTTCCGTTGCTCAAACGGAATGCCCGGGAGAGGTCCAGCTGCTCCCGTCGTAAATTTGTCTTGTGGGCGTAAGTGTGAGAAGAAACTTGCTTGCGGAAATCACGATTGCAAAGAAATTTGCCACAAAGGCGAATGCTCGCCGTGCCAGATCAAAGAGATAGCAAAGTGTTGGTGCGGGAAAGTTGAGCAGGAGCTGGGGTGCGGTCATGCTGAAAATAAGCATTGTGTGGTCCGCGTTGGCGACCAGACTGTAGAATGGGTCGGAGCTTTCAATTGCGGTAATTATTGTGACCAGTAAGTAGGGTTTGAATGATCTCTGAAGCGCTGACGTCTCACGATCTTTTGTTCCTTTCAGGCTTTTGGACTGCGGAATCCATCGATGCTCCGAACCTTGTCACCCTCCTTCACTGGACCCTCCGCAATGTCCCCTCTCCCCGTCGCTCGTATCTCATTGCCCATGCAACAAGCATCCACTCAATGCCGACTCTTCGCTTTTTTTCCCTCCGGGCACCCAACTCACCCGCACCAAGTGTACTGACCCCGTCCCGACGTGTACGTCCCTCTGCATGAAACCCCTTAAAGGTTGTACGCATGTATGCTCGACCCGTTGCCATACCGGACCCTGTCCTCCCTGTTCAATCCCTATCGTACGCCCTTGCCGCTGCGGCGCAACGACGCGCGAAGTTTCATGCAGTGCTACAAGGGACGGCGGCTCAGCAGAAGAAATATTGTGTGATCGCCCATGCGGCGCACTTCGCGCGTGTGGGCGACATCAATGTACCCGTTTGTGCTGTCCGCTTGCTGCCATTGCTGGCGCGACGAAGGGCAAGGGACGTAGACGAGGAGCGCAGGATGTAGCGGATGAAACCGGATGGCATGAGTGCGATTTGGTCTGTGGAAAACTGTTAGGATGCGGCAACCACCGATGTGAGGAACGAGATCATAAGGGTTTGTGTCCACCCTGTTTGCGGAGCTCCTTTGATGAGGTACGCCATCTTACGAATATTACCTGCTAACAATACTGATGGATGAACATTCAGATGATATGTCATTGCGGTCGCACAATCATCGAGCCACCTATTGCCTGTGGTACACGCATCAACTGTACGTATCCCTGCTCTCGCGACCCCCCGCTCTGCGGACACCCGAAGACGCCGCATGCTTGTCATGAAGATACCGCACCGTGCCTTCCTTGCCCATTCTTAACGAGCAAGCTTTGTGCCTGCGGGAAGAAGAGCGTCGACAATGTCCGCTGTTCACAGGAGAGAGTATCGTGCGGGACGGCATGTGGAAAATTGCTTGGATGCGGGTTCCATCATTGCGAACGGCCGTGTCACGGCGACACCTGTGGGCCATGTACCGCAGTATGCGGGAAACCGCGGAAGTTGTGGTAAGTCTTCGACTTGGTTTTTCTCCGAGTTTGCGTTGTCGGTGTTAACCAATGATAATGTTTATTTGCAGTCTGCCGGCGCATCATCCGTGTACTCATTCATGCCATGCTCCCTCTGCATGTCCCGAAACCGAGCCCTGTCGTGCCGTCGTCACCATCACTTGTCCTTGCGGTCGCATCCAGCAGCCCATATCCTGTGGGCGAAGTATATCTAGTACGGCAGGCCGCGAGGCGAGTCAGCAGCTCAAATGCACGAATGATTGTCTCGTGGCGAAGCGGAACGCGAGGCTTGCGGAAGCACTGGGGATTGACACAGATGCAAAAACGGGTCAACAGGTCGTGTACCACGATGAGCTAGCCATGTTTGCGAAGGCCAATGTGAAATTTTTGGCTTTGGTTGAGAAGACGCTCGCTGAGTATGTATATTTATTGTTTGCTCGTCAAAACTCGACCTCATGTGAATCTTTGGTTAGATTCGTGACGTCCGACAAGAAAGTCCAAGTTCTTCCGCATATGCCGCCTGAGCGCAGAAAATTCGTGCATGATGTATGTTGCCTTTTAAAGTCTGCTTTCTGTAGACATGATACTGATGATTTCTCTTATAGCTTGCGGCCGTATACCGCATGGACATACAGATGGTAGACCAGGAGCCGCATCGCAGCGTGCAACTTATTCGGCGCTTGGACACACGCATCCCAACCCCTCTCCTCTCCTCCACTATCGGCACTCTGGCGCCCTCAAACAGCCTTGGCAAGCTCGCCGACCTGCGCACGCCTGTGAGCCAATGGCCCCGCGTGCAGACGCGCTCACCAGCCACTTCATCCTCATCTTCTGGTGGCGTTGGCGGGGGTTGGACATCCGTAGTTGCGCGGTCGGCGGCCGCTAGTCCCAGTCCAAAACTCACTTTCAGCGATAAACGTACGAGCTCTTGGGCAGCTGGTCCTAGCGTTTCAGCGGAACATACTAGGCGGCCTTCTCCAGCACCGCCTGTTGAGGTGCATGCGCCTATCTCAAGACCTGCAAGCGAGAGGGCGGTGGAAGAGCATGTGCCTAACAATTGGGAGGATGACATCTGAATATATGAATGCTTGCAACCTGCCCGGTGCAAATTCCTATGATCGCTTGCAAAGACTGCCATACATATGTAGACCTTTCTTGTTTTGTTGCACAAAGGCGAATGTCAATGAAATGACCCTTGAAGCTTGAGGCTTGATTCATGGGGAAGTTGGGAACAACGTGGATGTGAATCCAGGAAAAGTCAAGAATTAAATTTGGCATTGAGTAGGATGTTTTCGATAAAATCCCAAAAATAACTGAAAGAGATGAATTCCTGGTACCGTTAGGGACCAGGTCTTGTCTCCGGAGTTCGTGACGTTACATCTAGTTGAGCTGCTCAGTCACGTCACGTTGTCGGCATTTGCCGTTGTTTTCCGCACCTTCCGGGGCGATGACGGAAAATGACGGTCAATATCTGTTACGTTTCAACCATATCTCTCTGCACAAATAGTAGTACAGACGGTATCGCAACTCTACCATCTTGTTGTGTCATTTCAGGCTATGCTGAAACGAAAACTTGTCGAACCTTCTGGCGACCCTGGTCCTCCCTCAATCCATCGAGACCAAGGATCGTTTGCTTCTTCTGATATTGGAATGGAACGCCCCTTACTCCACGGTGGGTACATAGCGTAGATGGCTGTACATAGTGATTTATGTGATGTTGGGCTTAAGCTTGTTGGTCAATTTCTTTTTAGAATGCGTTGTAGGTGGGGTGCATGATCTTGCCGTCCGCCCGTTGTTTGAAGAGGGGTCATCCACGACGCCTGACACTCTCGTCCATGCCTCGATAGATAATCACGGCCTCGACTGGTTACAAGAAGACCTGTATGTCATGGCCGGCATCACCACAGAACAATACAAAAATACAAAAAATTTACAAACACTCAGCGTCGCCAACAACAGCACGTCACGAACCTTCGACGACAACCAATGCGCGCGCATGACGTTCGACTTCAAGGACTGTGGAGCAGTTGCAGCGAGAGAGTATCGTCCAACCTGGAACTGGAATGCCCCTCGTTTAGGGTCTGCAAAGTATTATAGGAAACATGTAATTCTGTAGCGATGCGCACCTTCGTCTGAAAAATTCTGTGCTAGCTTGTCACCATTCCAATTATCCCATACACGCCATATAATAATATTATTGATATTGGCGACTTACCCGCCCTTTCCGCTCGCGGTCCGGTACCAGGTGGTGCCCGGAGGGCCGTGGTATATACCTAGCCTTTCCGCCCCCAGCGCAATCGCTTGAACTATGACCTGATCTTTCTCAAGACTGCCTGCAAACTGGAGACGCCGAGCTCGCATCTGTACGAACATCCATGGCTTTGATGGAAAATACGCGATGCGAGGGGATCACCGTTGAGAATATTTCAGAACTATTGAAAAGCCAGCCCGAGTCGCAGCTGTCGGGATTAGCTCGCAGCGGTCCTCCACGAGCTTGTTCGTATGATCCGTGATGTTGGCGAGCGCATTGCCAGGAGGGAGCTTAAGGAACCTCAGCATTTCGGCATGAGAAGCATATTGTTGTCCAGCCACGACGCTGAGCTGAAAGGAATAAGTATTTGAGCGAAACACGGATGTATAGTTACATGGTTAATCAAACCAAGCAAAACAGTCATGATATGCACTGCAACAGGAATGCGTACAAAGACATTATTTTCTGCACAAACAATCAAGAAGGCGCGATCCAGTGTGCTGAGCATCCAAACCCAAAGCGGAAAACCCGTATGTCTCCACAAAAGCATCTTCCACTTCCTTCCAAACGTCGGGGTGAATGAAACCGATTTGCGGATACCAACTGATGATTTCCTGCGGAGAGATAGTGGGCCGGAGGCTGAAAAGCGAGGCGCGCCTTTTATCCAAGAGGATTTTCAGTAAGCATAAGATGTCATCGAGATCTGCCGCTTTCGTACTTCCACCAGGCAAAGCAGGATTCGTGTTGCCATAGCGTTTCATCTGCGACGAGAGGGCCCACTCCCACTTCGCGGCATAAAGCACCAGTTCGTCGGATCGGAAGATCACCTCGTTTTGAGTGACAGAATCCGCGACCCATCGCGACCTTTCGGCTCCAGTAGGAGCGGGGACGGTCATCTCCCAGCTCATCCACCGGGAGTCCAGGTCGAGCGCCTGAGCAGTTGCCGCAATTTCCTGCGAAAGGACGTCACTGACTACACCGCTTTCTTCGACGGCGAAATAATTGATGGTCGTTGTCGAAGAACGATTTTGGAAGCACATTAGACTCAATATACCTCCCGATACGATAAGGATGATCGGGATTTTTGTGACTCGACGTCTCAGAAATTGAGACATTTGTCGCAGACCTGATATGTATCGTCAGGCGAGGGACTCAATCATTCTGATATTCTGATACTAGCATCACTCACCTTGTAGTAGGTCATTCTCCGTGTACAGCCTATCATTGTGAAGTCTGCTCGTTTCAGAGAGTCGTCGAGACATAGAGATGGGAATGATAAGATACGATGTGGGTAGATGGGCTGAATGAAGTAAAAACACTCCCTCAATGAGCGGTTTATATAGAAGGGGGAGCTGGCGGAAGTTACCGTCAGGATTTGGAAGGGGATGACCTGTCGGCAATACGTTTTGCGACTACGCAAGAAGACTCGTACAACTCGTACACGATGTGTCCAAGAATTTTCACTCCTCCGATGCAATTAATTACGTACCTCTGGATGCCCTAAAACTGCTGCGGAGTGTAAAGGATGATAGCGCAGTGAGTACGACTGTGAGGACAATAGACACACCCACATGAGTGTGCTAAAGAGTCTAGGTCATGTAATGGAAGCGACGCGAATGGAGATGAAGGGAGATAGATACGATTCGTAGAACACATGTATCGCCTTCAATGGGTACGTTCCCTTGCTTGAATATGCACAATTGCCATCGGCGATCGGCCAACGCGCGAAAGCATCACCTGCAATGCATGATCGGAACCGTGGGCGCCTATCGGCATTGCAACCTTAAAGTCCTACAAGCTCATTTTGTGAGAAATACATAGGTCAGAAACTATGGTTACATGGGTAAGGCCGCCCAAGGTGTAGGATGTTGAAAAATGATTGCAATGACGAGCAACCAATTGAATGATGGATGATCCCTGCGGACAAAAGACAATAGCAATAAGCGATATTTTGCAACTTCATTGAGAGGTCTGTCAAGTTTTAGTGAAGCACGAGGGACAGACAACGTCTAGTGGAGTGTTTAACCTACATCATGAGCAGTGGATGGCAGTCGGAGGATTGGTGGAGGAACCTCGCGTATGAACGCTTACGTAATATACGTAATTTGCCACACGATATTCGGACCACCCCTTCAAGCCTGTCACGGTTTCCAAGTCGTACATACACGCACAACTCAAGAGTTGACTTAGTACGAGCACCGAGTTCAGTACCATGAACCATCATGTCTGGATCCTGGCATTTTCTCGACCCATCTCTCGAAACCTTCTGACACAGATCATGTTGGAAGGCGGCTATGCTTGGAGTTTAAGACGAGTCACACGTACTTAGGACGAGAGCGTGTTGCCTCTATATAAGATGTACGCCTTAGTCTGAGGCGCTCAGCATCCTAGGAACTTTCTCTCTGCAACTTTCCTACTCAACCATCTATCATCATGTCCTCTGTCATCACGGTCGATGCGGCGAAATATCCGCTCCGATCCGTTACTGTGTTCAAGTCTGCTAAAGCGGAGGTCGTGCGCACGTTCAAACTGTCCTTCCAGGTGAGTGTTCTCCATGAGGATTTGATCTTGAACAAACACTGCGCGGTGTCTTACTTTCTCCTGTGGTTTACAGAAAGGCCAGAATAAGGCGGAAATCCGTGGTCTCTCCAGTTCCCTGGACACGGAGTCCGTGCGCATCAATGGCCTGGGAAATGTTCAGCTCTTCGACGTTGTCTGTACCATCGGCAAGGCAAATTCGAATGGACCCGACAGCCTGGCTGAGGTCATCCGAGGGCTCGAAGCCAAGAAGGCTGCAATCGTCGCCGAGAAGAAAGCGATCAGTGATGCGAAAGACGTCCTCGACAGTTACTCCAAGACTCTGAAGGGCGATGATGTTTCTCCGGAGCAGGCAGATGGTTTTGTGTTAAAGTACATCGAGCGCATGCGGGCGCTCGTCAAGGTTGGCGCAGAGCTGGACGAGCAGATCTTACAGTTGAGCAGGCAGATCGAGAAGGAGACGACGGAGGGCTCCATCAAGCAGGGAAAGACGAATGGTGAAGTTACTGTTGTCGTCATGGCGAAAGAGGCTGCCGAGGTTGAGCTCAAGTTGATTTATGGTACGGCTTTTTCTCTAATTTCGTGAGGTACGTCTTGCAATCAGGCTGACCGCACCTCTTTTCTGCAGTTGTCCGAAACGCGATGTGGCTTCCGACGTACGAGCTCCACGCGACGACAGACGCGGGAAAACCCGCTTCCACAGTGTCATTGCACTACCGCGTGCGCATCACGCAAAGCACGGGCGAGGACTGGACGAACGTCGCACTTACACTCAGTACAGCAGCAATGGATTCATCTGATCAGCACATTCCTGCGCTCAAGCCCATCCGCATACGCCCACCTCTGCCGAAAGGTACAAACATTTCCCATGGTGCCCCAGCGGTTTTCGACTCATTCGGTGGACCAATGCAATTACGACAACAACAGATACAACAGATGCCGCAGCAACAGCAACAGCAGCGTACGTTTATTCAAATATTCCCTTACTTTTGCCAATCAGATTGTACAAACAGGACAGCCAGTGCTGTTTCATGCACAGAGGTCTGCAGGTGCGGGCTTGTTCGGTAACGCGAACACTCCCCAGCCGCTGCAACCCCAGTTCGGGTTTGCTGGCTTGACGCCTAGCGCTGCGCAGCAACCGCTGCAAGCCCAGCCGACAGGCGCAATCGCTTTTGGCTCTGCCAATGCTTCTGCGGGATCGGAAGATTCGGAGGAGTGGGAGGAAGCCACGAGCATGGGTGAGACTCCTCCACCTGCGTTCACTGAGCCGACGACGGTTGTGAAGGAGAGCCCACTGTCGGTGTCATATCTTGTGGAGGGGGAATCGAGCATCCCAAGTGATGGGCTTGCGCACAAGGTCTCGGTTGCAGAGCTCAAGTTCGAGGCGCAGGTCGCGCATGTCGCCGTCCCTCATGAAAAGGCCGTTGCGTATCTTCAGGTACGTGTATTTGTTCATCATTCCCAGACGGTGGATATTGACAGATAGGACGTACATTCTCACAGGCCGCAGTGAAGAATACGAGTGACTATCGGTTGCTCCCCGGTTCTGTCAACGTGTTCCTCGACGATAGCTACGTGTCCAAAACATCCATTCACGTATGTTTTCCAGACCTATTGTGAGAGTTCTTCTGCTGACGAGCACCGTTCAAATAAGGACATCGCGCCTGGCGATACTTTCGACTGCACCCTCGGCCCTGACTCCTCCACGCGCATCACCTACACGCGTCAATCGAAGCTGACGACCGCACAAGCGAGCGCGTTCACGGAGCAGTTCAACACGACCACGTACACGAGCCGCGTGACGGTGCACAACCAACACAATTTTGCCCTCGGCACTTTCATCATTCGCGACGCGCTGCCGGTGTCCGATGACGAAAAGCGTGTCAAGGTCATCCTGCGGAGGCCCTCGGTACTCGCGGAGGCCAAGGAGGGCGAGAAGTGTGATGTCAAGGACGGGCTTAAGGTGCGTTGGATGAAGGCTAAAGATGGCAAGGGCGGGAGAAAGGAGGGCATGTTCGAGTGGATCTGGAACGTTGATGCCGGGAAGGAGGTCACGATAGAGACGGAGTGGGATGTTAAGGCGTCTGCCGACGTCCGTTGGGTCGAGGCGGCATGAAGGGCGCGTATTTACATGGGTTATGCAAGTGTGATCTCAACGTAATCAGTGTACTTTTACATCGTGTGTTTGTGTATATTAACGTACCGAGGTTTGGTCGAATATACAACCTGAATCCTGTTGATCGTATGTCAAGGCCGCAGGTCATTTGTATTGAACATGCGTTCTGTGGTCGAAGCCGGAAAAGGCAATTTTATTGCCAATGCGAGAACTTCGGCGGAGCTCTTGCGTGAAAGCAAACTGAAGTTCTGTCATTATTTACTACGAAATGCGAATGGTATCTATAAAATTGGAATAATGTACTCGTACTGGAAAGCAAATCCAGGAACAAAACCGAAGTCGTCCAGAGTAAACGGGAAGTCCACGTACTGATCGTCCAAACACATAACGGTACACAATGTCAATCCTACTGTACAACATAGTTCTTTGTGCAAAATGTCTCGGAAGTGTGTGATAGGATCCGGAAGGAATGTGTGGTATAAGTGCGCTGTCGAGAGGAAAACATTTAGCCCAGAAGATTTCCAATAGCATAATATGAGAGATAGAACGTGACGCACAGAAAAAAAAAAAAGATGTCTTTGACCTTGACTTCAGGTCTTTTGAAGTCCAAGACAATAAATAAATAGAGTAGATCTGGCCGACAGACCTCGACCTGTCACTTCATCTTCATGTCCCGTAACTGCGTGATGACCTCCCCGATGCCCTTTTCCTGCCATTCGCCGCTACCCGTATCTTGGATCACGACTGTGGGCGGCGTGTGAGTATCTGGACGCCTGTCCATTGAAGGACGAGAGGATCGAGACGGGCTCCTAGCTTTCTTACTACCATTGTTCATGGCGGCATCAGAAAGCCCCCAGACTGTCGACGGTGTCGACATACCAGAAGACGATGCCTTCTCGGCTGACAGATTGCGAAGTTGGGACGGAAGCTGGTATGGCTGACGAAGGAATGACGCTGATGCCGTGGCAGAGATGGGCGACGGGGAGTGCAGGATGAGTGGCGTGTCTGCGCTCGCGATAGTCGTATGAGTTCGAGGCAACGGTGGATCTGCAGACAGGTCGTCGAAGCCCTGCTTCCGAGGCGTCGACGGGGCGGATTTAGTTCGGGGACGAGAAGAGCGTGATGGGAACTTATTTGGAGTGCGCGCGGACGTCGGGCGTGGCATCGTCAGGCTTGTGCTGTCTTGGTGACGGAGCGTCGAGGACGGTATTGAGGGCAAGGGCGGGATCGGTGGGGCTTTCTTGCTTTTGATGCTGTCTGCTGGACTAGCTGCCCGCGATCCCTTCGCCTTGCCCTTGCCCTTGTCCGATGCGCCAGATAACGTGCGCGTGCGCGAACGTTGTATAGGGCTCTCGGCAGCAGAAGAGGACACGTTGGATGTAGTCCTCGTCCTACCCTTGCCCTTATCAGAGGTATTGGACAGTGTTCTTGAACGTTTGCGTGGTGCTGATTGCGTCATAGGGACGATGGCCAAAGCTGGCTTCATCTTTAGCTTGTCGTTGACCTTGTCCGAGGACGTCGACAACGACCGTAAGCGCATTGTGCTGGCACCGGTCAACTGGGGAGGTGATGGCGCTGTCACCTTTGTTGACTTCTCCGAAGAGAAGGATATCCGCTCGACGCCCTTCGAAGATGAAGCGTCGCTAGAGGTATAATGACGGACCACAGGTACCGTTCCGGTCCTGGGTCGGGTGGAGGCAGGTGATGGTGAAGAGATAGCCGAGGTGGCGGAAGAGAAATACATGGAGGACGTTCTTGAGGACGGTGCTGAACTTGCGGACGGGCGGCTCAACGGAGTAGAGGCCGACCAAGAGCTTACGGGAGTAAGGAGGGAGCTAGACCTGTCTCGGTCCTTATCCTTGTCTCGATCGCCATATGCATAGTCACCCGGGTGGCCAAATGATTCAATCACCCCTCTAGAAGCCCAGGGCGGCAGAGCGTCCTCGTCCTTACGACCGACGTCAATGGGACGATGGATCCGAGAAAGACGGAGAGCCTTGATGCTCTCCTTCATTGGATTAGGGTTGACCGGTTGAGATGCGACGGGTGTCGGGGGGAAGACCAGTTGATCGTGATGCATAGATGGGGCGAAATGCGAATCATGCTGAGTGACGACTGTAAGATTTGGCGGAACGGGTTTGGCTTTGCGTGTAGATGGGATGTCAATAACGTCGTCGACAGGAGGCTTGTGTGCAGAGATGAAAAGAACTGGAGTATCCTTCTCCGTCTGTAAGCTCAGGCTAGCCTTTGATGCGTGATGTCGACGAGGCACTTTGAATATTGCAGAGCTGTCCTTACAAAATAAATTCCCAAAGATTCGACGACGCTTGACTGGGGTATTATCGGGCGCCTCGATGAGTTCGGAGTTTGGGGGAATGTGCATGGCCTCTGGAAAAGAGGAGACGGAGAGGGCCATGGTGATGTGGAGGAGAACGAGATGGCAGCAGGAACGAAAGAGCGCGGTGTTGAACGAAGAACTAAAAGAGCGGAGGAGTCAAAGGAGAGTAAGGATGCTTGAACTGCTAGAAGCAGGTAATGACGAAACCAGTCCGGAGTCCGAGGATAATGTAATTGTCCGTCGTGAGTACCGAGGGCCTAACCAGCACCACGGTTACGAGGAAAGATTGAGAGCTGGCTCGAGTAGAGAAGTTTATGCTATCGCTGGGTGAATGACTGGAACGAGGTCCACACAGCTTTAATCGTTTGTTTGATCCTCGTCACTTGAACATTCAGTTACGAACGAGATGTATGGCACAGTTGGGCGACCGGTGCTTCGATGAAGATGGGATTTAGATGTTCCCAGGTGTATGACTGATGAACAGGGTGACGAAGTGCTGTACAGCAAGTCGCATGAGTACGGAATGGTGCAGGACTGATGTGATGATTATCAGGCAGAGAAAGTTGGGACGTACCGCTCGACCTCGCTGGTTAGGGCGATGCTTGCAAGGCACACGCAGTACGGCGATGCACTCTTGTGGAAGATACACAAAGTGACCGAGTTCGAATGTCTATCTGCACTGACCTAGAAGGCTGGGGGCGGAAAGATTTGAACATTCGGATCTATGCAAAAACGGCGTTTGCTGGGCAGTCACAGCCTCACAGGACCAACCCTCGCGAATAAAGTTAACAGGGCTGGACATACCTTGTTTGGATTCCCAACGAACCTACTAGCCCAGTTCTCAGATCTCAGAAAAGGAAGCTTGACGCGCGCGATACGGAGCGAGGCGCGGTCTCGGAGAATATACGATTTGTGGCCAGCAGTAAATACGTAGAGAAAGGGGTATGTGAACGTTATAGGGAAAAGGGCAACCCTCACGCTGAGCGTATCAGACAGCTGTACATGAAATCTGTCGCAGTCACATCTACCGTCACCTACGCCATAAACATCTCATGCACTTTGAATAGGTCGCTTCTTGATGTTGTGATGGTTGGTAGGCAGCCGGAAAGCCGAATTTTGCAGGACAATATCTATGGAATTGATCACCCTGCAGCCGGGTCGCTGAAACTCGACTCGATGGCATCATGATGAACCGCTGATATTTACCGGTGCGTGCGCGCTTTTCGACTGCGCTTACTTTGTTGCTCTGCGCTGCCTTTACATGCAAAGACATACAATCCTCAGAGCTTTTGCGCATTTGGATGAATCTATTCTCTGAACATGTTCACGAAACGGCTAGCGCTGTATAGGAAGGCCAAAGGACGGCCCCCGCCGGGACAGCTGCGGATGCGGAAGTCGGATTGGAATCCTGGAGACGAGGTTTTCAAGACCATAAATTCGGATCCAGACTTGTCTGTAACTTACCGTAGCTTAAAGCTGTAGCTAGGGAGGACACTTAACACAGAACGACTGTCTTCTGTGTCGGTCGCTACGGAGAACAGGAGGACATATGTTTCAAAGCAGATTTCACTGACCGGAACGGCAGCTTTTGTACATGTGCTCTGCAGGGTACTTCTATGTAACTTACAGGGACCGAGCTTTTGCTGTAAATATACAGAAGTGCATTTGGCACGCCGGAAAGCGATAGAAATATCACCTCAGATTGTCTCATTTTTCATTAGTTCTCTGTGCGCTTCTCGGAGACTGCGATCAAGTTGTCGGTAGGATTTGTGTCATAGTGCCATGCTGATTGGCGCAAGCCCCTGAAGCGCAATATTATAGAATATTATATGCACGCTTCTTGGCCTGCAGGTATAGTGCAATCGCCGCTTCACACTGCAATCGCTGTGTTGTGCTGCGAGCAAAAAACACGGCCTCACACTCGATTTTCCGCGATCAGCGCGTTGCGGGTGCTTTCTCAATCAACATCATGCAACTCAAACGCAGGTGAGCCCTTCCGATCCAAAAGATCATCAGAGTTATCGAGATCGTCAGTCCCTGGCACAGCCCTCCACATCCTCGAAAACATAATGACAGCTACTTGCACGCTGAGAGCAAAGGTTGAATCAGTGCTGTCTATCCGCACTGCAAAGTTGCGGACTCACCATACAAACATGAAACGCGAAGTCGTGGATATAAAGACGTCACCTTTGGCCCAGATGATAGCCACGAGCTGTATCTCTTCAACCTCAGTCCTCTATATTCGTAACGTCAGCGAAAATGGCCTACATGACTGTCATGGCGGCTGTGTCATCTCTCAGTATCGCCATCATCTACAAAACTGGGATTGCGGTGGGAAATTGACGGGAGAATGTGAGCAACAATGCAGGCACCTGCGCTCCGAAAGTTTGACTCAACGAGCGTAGATAGACAAGGGTATTTTTAACAGGGAACAGTACTGTAATTAGATGCGGCCCTTAATGCAACGGTCTTCGGGGGAAAGCAAGGAAAAAGACGATTATTCACGGCCAGAAATGTGCGACTCACAAGTTGACTGCCGACAACTCGCAGTATCGAAGCTTGGTAAGAATCGCTTGAGTACTTACTCTTTCGGAGAGTCCTCATTTTCAAAGGACACGCCCCAGGATAGAAGGCGTCATCCAATCCTTCCTGGCGATCGGTAAGGCCCTGAATGCGTTCCCCACAGAGACCAGGACACGAGTATATCCGCGTTTTTTTTTACTCTGATGAGCGATCATCCAAATGTGAGGACAATTGTCAAACAAGGGCTCGTGCAGAAGGAGTTAGTAGTAGTAAGTAGTACTAGTGCACAGCACCCTACAGCACCCCGGGCGAGGCAGCCTCTTGAATCTCGACTGAGGAAACGTGGAAACGTAGTGAGGTTGGCCAACTATGCTACAAAAGGTAACTCAGCGGAGGCAACTGATCGTCCAATCCGGCATTGACGGAATCTTCCGGAATTTCAGATGCAACACGTGAGCGCGCTGGCTGACGCCAGTTTTTCGGTGCGGTGTGGCAGTTGAAAACTCGGAATCATTCGTCGCGTTCACCTAACTGACTCACTAATGGCTGTAGCCGTAAGAACGCCAACTTCCCCTGGCCTCCAGCGTAATGCAGAGATGAATATGGACGAATTGCAGCATCTCTCAAAACTATTTCTTCTCCTTTTTCCGTCGGCCAGTTCATGTGCATTGCGGATCTAACCTTTTTCAGCCGTCTTGAAGCTGTGGGGACCGATCCGGACATGGTCCGCTGAATTCCTTCGCACCAGACGTCCAAGCGGCTCGAAGGCCTAAGCGTACCAGCCATTCTCGTATCACTCTAGCTAGTGTCACTCCGATAGTCAGCTGAGCCTTGACATATTTCCATCGACGATCATCGATGCATCCTTCTACAACCGCCGTTGCCTCTCCTCGTCTCCAGGAAGACAGTTCCATCCTATCCCCCATCACGTATCGCTTGTAATCTCTGAAATCAAGGGGAAAAAGGAACTTTCTGAGAGTCCGATGGGTCGTGATAGGTCGAGATACGCCTAGCGAATTTCACCTCCGACTGCGCGCCCGCCATCACTTCATCGTCCCGTGCTTCTTGTCCTTGTAGGTCCTTGTTCTTTTCCTTTTCCATCTTCCGCTCGTAAATAATTGGTTCACGCAAGTATGGAAGGTTCCCGGCTCCATCCTCATGCTGACTCGGGGAAAGGGAAAAAAATCTTTTGTGGTGAGTCGGCTTGTAGTGTGGATTGTCGCCTTCAACTCCGCTCGCGTATAAAAAGGGCACTGGTTTCCCTTTTCTCCTTCACCAGGCTCTTCCTCCTACTCCCATCATCCCCCTCATGGATCTTCAGGTGCGACGAAGCGCGATTGTCCTTGTTGGCATCGAGCTCACCGTCATCCTCCTTCTTCAGGTCAATCCAATGTCGTCAAACGGCTGTGGCCCACCTCTTCTGTGCGTGTACCGTCCTCAACATTATTGCTGACGGTGCGGAAGAATGCACCACCGTTGTCCACAATGTTGGATAGCGTCTTCTGTGACAGGTCCTACCTTGCCCTCGACGTCTATCAATTGAGACTGGTGAGTGGCCCGCGTTATGATAATTTGACCGACACTGACACTCCCTTCCTCCCCTCCTCCCTATCATCGAAGACCACCAGGCATCCTCCCTTGTCGGGACCATTATCAATGGTAAGGTCATCAAGCCTGTTCATCGTGGATACCGCTGACCTCCCACCTTTGCTCGATAGGCACAACCTATGGCCATATACAAACGGATGACCTGGTGTTCACGTCGCCTGACTTCATCAGTCAGATGGTGAGTATCGAACCAAAAAAATAATCATCACTTGCCTTGCCGCCAGATTCATACAAAGGTATGTGCTTCATAGCCATCATATGATTCGTTGACCATAGTTGTACGATCTTCAACAGACCCGCA
>SGPL01000052.1:0-95499 GCA_004802705.1 Bondarzewia mesenterica
GAGCGCAAAAGAACGCTGGGGATTGCGTCCGAGTCTGCTGATGACTGGTTTCGAAGGTCAAAAGACGGACAATATCAGAACCAGACATACTTACCACACTGATCGAAGTGGATGCTTTTCGCTTTTTGGGCGGCATGCTTCGTGACAAACACTTACTCTAAAGCGAGGCTTTGCAACTGTGAGGCCGACGAACTTGAAAGAAGGCTGCAATGAGTCAAGTTGAAACTAGTCTCCATAGCGACAGGCCCCATGCGTATGCGGTAAGAGGTTCCATCCGAAATTGGCAGATTTTGGCCCATCCGTCAGCACATCTTTTGCCCATATAGTGTCCGCATTAGGATGGGACCTACGACTTTTTTTGTTCAATTCGTCCGCCCATTCCATTTTTTTTGGGATGGGACCTCTGTCCGCATGCCACTTCGTCCGCACAAGGCGATGAGGGCTGAAAAAAAGCACAATTCATCCACACCAATCATACATGTAACAAAACTACACTGCCCTAGTCTTCAACTTCATCCTCGTCCTCTCCTTCCTCTAAATTTCCGAGTTCCTCTCCTTCCACCATGCTCGAGTCTTGTGCATCACCCGAAACTCCACGCTGCTTCTCGAGCTTGATGAGCTGCTGGACAGCCAAGGCAACATCAACCTTGCGTGCATCTAACAGCTTCAGTATTCGGGTTGGAAAGTCACCGATGTGATAAACTTGACTGGATGGTTTGGGTCTCCATGAAAATGTAGGCCTTGAACAGGAAGAAAATAGTTAGTGCAGGAAGTCCAGTCACTGAACTGCTCACAATGATTGTGTACAAACTCTATTCTGTATGGCCTCACCACAGAAAGCAAATTCAAACGGCAAACAAGTGTTGTAACATTGAAATAAAGTTTTAGAGTCGTTGCTATATCACTGCAGTGTGGAGAGAGCCTCAAAAAGTTCCGAGCTAGACTCGGAAACAATAGTGAAATCAAGTATTGTCACGCGAGAGTTGCAAACATCGATTGAAACAAACATTATTGCCATGTCGTGAAAGTGGAGAATATTTGAAGAGAAGCTCAAGAACGATCAAGAAGTATCAAGTTAATATCAGGCATCACATCGATATGCCAACCAAAGGAGACCCTGTTGGTGACGCGAGTCAGTTCGTCCGCACACCGATGGGACATCCGTACAGACGGGGGTCATCCATACGCGGATGGGATGGGACGTCTTGGAAATTTTTGGTCCTTTCGTCCGCACTAGGATGATAGGTGGAGCCCATTTTAATGCCTCTTTCGTCCGCATTGGGATGGAACCTCTTGCCGTATACGCATGGGGCCTACCCTGGCGCACCAAGTTCCTAAATTGAACACGTGCAATTTTCGTCTTCGCTCTCTCAGTCTGAACCTACGTCCGGGTCGGTGAAATACGGGTTGTTGTCCCACAACACGTCCGCCTGCGTGTCAGGCAGCACGTCGCTCAAACACGGCAGCGAGAACAAGTACCTTGAGCTAAGTCCCAGCAGCTCCTTCGCGTTCTCCGAAACCTGACGCACGACGAGCGTCTCGGCCTCCAAATCCTCCTGATCAGAATCCCGAAGCTTTGCACCGCTCCTGCGTTCGGATTGGCTAAGTTAATTACGCCAAAAATCCGCAACGCAAACTAGTTACTGGACTGTCGTCACGAGCGTTTTGACGTCCCATACACTAATATCATTGTTACCAGCTGCACCGGCACTACGCGTTCCCTTAGCGTAAGTAGAGGGAGTTTATGGACTCTGATCACACGCGGTAAATAGTCAAACTGATAGTAGGATGAGGCCGGGTCTTGTGGGAGGCCTCGTGTCGTTGGACAACTTCGCGATCTTCTTGCCCTCCTCCTCCTCGTGACTGGGTATCTCGACTCGGGCGCTTAGTCTGTTTTGGCTGAAGTTGCATCTAGTTGCATCCTATTCACTGTGACTATGCCACCGGGCCGCGGCTTGCTCTCAGCCCCTCTGACTTATCGCTGCCCTGGCTCCTTGCAGCTTCCGAGGTTCTCCCTTAACCCACAGCTTTAGGGGATCACGAAGGCAGAGTCATCTAGGGAGGTATGCTTGCTTTCGGCATCGCAAACTATAAAGCAAGTCATACAAACATGGAAGAACGGTTGTCGATATTACCATCATGTCCCACATGTATCTTTGGCGCGGCGTTTGCTTTCTAGCATTGACTTGTGGTGTACGCGCCATCGGTCAAGATACTTGTGTCTCCTTTCTATCTTCTACGTCTTCGTTCTCTGTGGTCAACAACGGCAAGGCTGCACCTATCTTCATCTCTACTAATGAATGGCCTGGTGTCCAGCGCGGCAGATGACTTCAAATCCGACATTCAAAAGGTTACTGGTGTTACGCCTAAGCTCTCGAACTTCACTTCTTCCTCTGGACTGGGTAGCTCAATTGAGCCTATTCTCGTCGGGACCCTTGGAAAGTCTTCTCTGATTGACTAGGTCGTAAACAATTCGAAGCTTGACATCTCTTCGATCGAAGGGCAATGGGAGGCTTTTATGACGCAGGTGGTCGATAATCCTCTTCCTGGCATAGCAAAGGCCTATGTCATCATCGGTTCGGATAAACGAGGCACCATATATGCATTGTACGACCACTCGGAACAATTTGGTGTGTCAAATACCATCTTACTTATTGGGATCTGATTACTGATTATTTTCAAGGTGTCTCGCCGTGGTATTGGTAGGAATATCGCACATATTGAAGTCGCTTCCCATTCAATTAGCTCACAGACATTCATGCAGGTGGGCAGATGTACCGGTAACTCGCCATTCTGATATCTTCGTTTCTGCTTCGGGGTGCTCTCACGGTTCTCCCACGGTGAAATATCGTGGTATATTCCTCAATGACGAGCAGCCGGCTCTACAATTCTGGGCCATGGAAAATTGTACGAACGGTACTGGCGCAGCCTTGACTGGCTCTCCATTCAATCATCTTTTCTACACGAAGTTGTGCGTTGTGCTGGGTGCCTTCATCCACGTCCTACTAATTAAGTATCGAAAGGTTTGAGTTGCTTCTGCGTCTTAAGGCGAATTATCTTTGGCCGGGTAAGTAAAGTTGAAATTATGTTGCGACAAAATGCTCCTAAATTTACCTTTTCTGTTCAGCTATGTGGAGCAGGTATGTCTGACTGCTTTCAAAAGCAGACTTAATGTCAGGGTACTGATGTGCCTTAATAGCGCATTTGCTGTCGATGATCCGCAAAATCAGCCCCTCGCAGATTCGTTCGGCATAGTCATGGGGACTAGGTGAGAAGTATTCATACTGGAAGTATCATCGGAAACGGTAATGCTTTCCTTTTGCCCACAAGTCACCAAGAGCCTCTCATGCGGAGCACTCCAGTTGAATGGGATCTATTCGGTTCTGGACCCTGGGACTACACCATGAATTCGAAAAATATATATAACTACTGGCAAGTTGGTGTGCAGCGCGCTAAGCCATATGAGTCAATATACACCATTGGAATGAGAGGAGCCGGGGATGGTATGGTCGCAGTCCTAAATCGTCCTGTTTGATATGCCCTCACGAACGTTGCAATACGATATAGTACCGCTATCTGAAACTGAAAACATCGGCTTGCTAGAGGAGATCGTTTCAGATCAAAGGACGCTTCTCACAGATGTCTTCAGCGGAACGGATATCACAGCAATTCCGCAGATGTGGTGTCTATGTATGTTCTTATCACTTTATCGACATGAATTGCGCTGATTCCGACTCCAGACCAGGAGGTTGAAGGATATTATGAAGATGGTATACGAGTGGATGATGACATGACGCTACTGTGGACGGACGACACGTAAGTTGACCTCCTGTTATTCTGATGGTGCCTGATTCTCGCTTCAGCTGGGGAAACATCCGTCGATATCTAATTGCCTCTGAGCGCAACCGCACCGGTGGTGCAGGTGTCTATTATCATGTGAGTTCTCCTGCCAATAATTCCTCTAAGATCTGACACCTACATCGATCGACAGTTTGATCTTGTGCGTAGTTGGAAGGTATTGAATTGATATCGTGCTGATGAACATCAGGTTGGAGATCCTCGAGACTATAAGTGGATCACTGTTTGTTTTGCATCCTTCTCTGCATCTGGATCATAGCTGATGCTGTTCTTGCAGTCAACGCAGATATCGAAGGTGTGATTAACATCGGCTGTCTTCAGTGGACAATGCTTATGACAGAACCAGGTATTTGAACAAATGTCATTGGCAGTCGATCGTAAAGCAACGGAGATATGGATCGTCAATGTGGGCGATCTTAAACCATACGAGATGTCTATCGAGTTTTTCGTCACATATGGTTGGAATGCGACGCGATGGTCCTTGACAAACATTGACAGTTTTGTATCGAGCTGGGCAGTGCGCGAATTCGACTTATCTGCTCAGGACGCGGATACGGTGGCCAGCATTGTGGCGAATTTGACAATGTATCTCTCCAGGCGCAAGCCGGAATTGCTGAACTCCACCATGTTTAACCTGGTTAATTACAGAGAGTGAGTTTAAAAGCACATGTATCATCACACCGTTGCTTGATCATGTACCTGGGTCAGGGCAGACAATGTTCTCGCTGCCTGGGACTCCCTCAATCACTCAGCCTCTCGAAATTACAACAACCTCGCATCTGATATGCAACCCGCATTTTTCGAGCTGGTCTTCCATCCCGTTCAAGCAGGATACACCCTCACCAAGCTCTGGATCTCGGCTGGCGTCAACAACTTGCGCGCTTCTCAGGCTCGGGTCAGCGCTAACGACTATGCTGAGCAAGTGGAGCAATTGTTCGAGATGGATTATGATCTTGAACACGAGTATCAGACCATCTTAAATGGTATCGTGATTCTTCTTTTTTCATGCATCGATCGTCTTTGAATTAAGTTTCTACTACAGGCAAATGGGATCTGTATGCTTTCCCTTGCCTCCTCTGAGAACCGTTATTGAAATCAGCTTAGCATGATGGATCAGCCTCACGTTATGTACTATTATTAGCAACAGCCAACTCAAAACACGTACGCTTTGTTCCGATCAGGTTGTATCTGATGATCGTAGCCAACTTACTCTCAGGATGCCCCCGGTACCGAGGGTACAATTCCGAAAGCCCAATATTGCAGGGGTCATTAGGATAACACCTGAAGGGACTATGGCGACATGGTATGTTCATTAGCAGTGGAAGGTCTCCTTCATCGATAGTCTTACATGGTCCTCAGGCCGGGGGACAACCAGTATCAGTGTTCTCAAGGTTACAATTATCCTAACCCTTCGCTATAGCTGGATGCCTACACGCCTTTCAACAGTCGCTTCGTCGACGTCAGTGCTGGTGGTTCTATTCCATTCACGTTCACTGCGACCAGCAATGCATCTTGGCTATCCATAACTCCTGCTGAGGGCTCGCTCTCAAATTTTAATCCCGAACAGTGAGTGGAGTTGACTGTGGACTGGAGCAAAGTAAATGGCGCTGCTTCTGCACAGATTCTTTTCAATGCTGCCGCCACTGCTCAGCAGGTGTTGATCGTTCCTTTGACATTCACCGCGAATCATACCACCGTGCCCAGTGGATTTAAAGGTAGATACAATGTCATGAGCTCGATGGTGATACCACTGTCTTATATTCTTGCTTAGGCTTTGTGGAGGGAGATGGTGGGATTGCAATCGAAGCCGCTCATGCCACTCGCAATACCACCGTCGGCGAGGTAACTTGGAGGGAAATCCCAAATTATGGAAAGACTCTTTCTGGTGTCACGCCCTGGCCGCGACTGGGAAACAACGAATCCAATTATACTGTAGTGGCCCCAACTTGTTAGTCAATACGTCTTTCTATGTTTGTCATTTCTCTCTCATTTTCTCTTGTCCATCGAGACAGGGAGTACGATTTCTACAACTTTAACACCATCAGTGAAACAGGCAACGTCACAGTCACCGTGTACGTCTCGCCATCGTTGAATGCTAATGGACAAGACAGACCGCTGGCTCTCGGTGTCCAAATCGACTCAGAGCCTCCTCAGACGACATACTTCACTCCCGCCCTCGGACACCGGGTCGGAGCCCGCCGCCTGGGGCGGTCTAGATGGTTTCGTCGAACAGCATTGTACCGATAGTGGGGAATTTCACAGCTACTCCTGGGTCGCACACGCTCAAGGTTAGCTTGCCTTTTCGTACCATTTTCGAGTCATGCTTATCAATGAATATGAATATGGATGATCGAGCCTGCTGTGGTTGTTCAAAAAATAGTGATTGGTGAGTGTCAATTAGCGTGTATCTGAGGGTTGAACTGACTACCGACCATGTCCAGATACCGGCGGAGTCAGAGAAAGCTACCTTGGGCCTCCAGAGAGTGTCATCATTCAGCAATTCACTCCACCCGCTATTGCTCTGTTATCCGTTGAAATCAGACATGCCAATGACGCGCATACTCCGCGATGTTTTGATACCATGTTCTTATGTTATCTTCTCAAGTTCCGCTTTTGACGAATGGTATGGGCCAATGATAAATCTTCTTACCTTGGCCATCTTGATCAACTCAAGTTTGACAATACAGTACGCAGCCTGAAACAATGCACAGAAGTTGGCATAAATGCAGTGCGACGTTATTATGCGTCACGCGTCAAGTGTTGGACTCGCCGAGGCGAATTGTTTTTCTGCGCTGGCATGGCATCGGTTATTCATTCACTTGAGCTGTTTGACAAGTGTGTATATACCATCTTCTCACCCCGCATGCCGCGCTTCGACCCCGTCTTCGAGTTTTTGTGTAGGCTGAGGGGACGACAATAACCCTTTGTCGGATCGATAATTGTTTCCAATCGTCTCTGACTTAATTGGCTGTTCACCAGTCTTGGGCCTCTCCTCCCTCGTGATCGCATGGAATATTGTCTAATGTGTTAATTGTGTTGATCGATAGAACACAATAATACCAGGTACCTCGAAGGGATATGACCTCCCATGCGGGAGAGCGGTCCTGAGATACATAAGGCCCCTCGGAACTACGTCCCCCATCGCAATTTTCATCCCACTTGTGTCACAGGTAATTTAAAAATTTCTTATCTTCCTTCCGCGCGTTCCTTATGTCTCACCCCACAGAAAGGAAGATATCCTCACATATCAGTCAGTCAGAACATCCTAGTTGAAGTTCTTATCGCCTATGTCTACGATTCCTGCACGCGATTTTCCTTCTGATACTCCGGTGAGTGCGCGTACATTATTTCCAGCCACGTCAGGTGTTTCTCAAATTTGCTTGTCTAGTCGGACGCCGTCATGGATAATAACACCACTGGAAGTTATTTCGCAGACACGGGCCTAACGGATGGTGCGGAAATTCTTCCTTTTTTTCCCATACGAAAGTTAATTAATATCCTTTTCAAAGATTCACAGAGGTGGGGCTCGGAGCTGCTCGCGGAGATGTCGGAAGACGAATCCACGACCTCGGCGTTGACGGAAGAAAGAAGAAATGAGATCCTGATCAAGATTCGCGACTTGATTGAACTGGCGGAACTCAGTCTCAGAGAGGCTTTCGATCTCATCGCGGAAATAGGTGTTCCCAAGGAGCTCTCGAGCGATGATCCAGATGAGCAACTCCGCCTGTCACAGGAAAGGCAGGCGCTTTTGCTTCAGCTCGTTCAATGCCAGGACGATTTGTCTCGAGATGACCTGGAAATTGAGACATGAAGATACGTTGAACTGCTTTCAGAAATTACCTCGTACTCTATCCTCGCCGCCATCTCATGGAACGCGAATTCCTCGACTCATCTAGCACTGCCAGCAGAAAACGTTTCAAATAACCATCATATTGCATAAAGAAATGTCCGACGCGTCGTTACTGTAACATTACACAACGTCAAGGACTGTCAAAGGTCCACAATGTAACTTACCGATCCTTTCATACAGCTAAATCGTAAGAGCGTTGAAGCAGCAGCCATCTGATATCCTCCTCCTTGCTAAACAACAGCACATTCCCTAGGATCCTCAGATCCAGCAAGGCGGTGCAGCCTGAGATCATTGATTTCCTGGTCCCTGTCCCTTGCTTGTTCGTGAAGTTGCTCAACCTCTGCCTCGAGTTGTTGAATGCGCCGCACGTGTGCTTCATCCGCGCGCTGCAGTTCGCTAACGTACGCGACGACTGAATCACACCGTCAGTCATGTACAGAATGGTTTAAGTCAAGAATAAAGAACACATGCCTTGCAAAAATTGCGTCTTCTTGGACTTTGAGATGCGATAATGTTCCGGCAATAACTGAATCAAAGTGTCCATGCCTGACTGGATGGCATCCCGATAGTTCCTCGATGCCGCTACCTTCGCCGATGGCTTCCCTTGGAGCCTTCTTCGGCCGTGAGGGCCAACTTGAGTTGCCGCTGTCCCGCTTCCACCAGCTACGGTATCCGCTTGATCGGCTGACGGCGCTTGGACCTCATGCAGAAAAGGGATATTCGGCAATCCTTCCAAATTCCCCAGAAACGGAAGGACGTCCGGTGAGACAGAGGTAGGCGGGAATATGGTCGAGGAATGATTCTCCGCAGTAGTAGCAGTACCAGAGGGGCCTGGCATTGGTGCCTGGAAATCCGGGAGATCCTGCCATTCGTCCCTGGGAACCAGGATAGACGTTGATTCCTCTGAAGATAGCTCTGAATGACCTTCTCTATCAAAGTCATCGAGTGCAGGCGTACCCGGGGTGGTCAACGTCGACCAAGGAAAAGCAGGACTAGGAGAAGAATATCTATGTTCGATGATAAGTTACAATGATCGCCGTTGCCAGTTATAGAAAACTCACAACGTATTGAAGCCGCTACTTGGGGGTGTGGGTACAGGGACGGAATAGCTACGTTGGCCGGCGTCGGTCCAACTTGCTGAGCCTTCCCCGGGCGGAAGCGATGCATCTCGCCAAAAGGCATTGTCACTGCAAGACAGATATTATGAGATTGTATGGACGCATCTATTGCATGAAGACCAACAGTTCGTTACTCTGCCTGAGTTGCTCTTGGATCTCTGCAAGTTGGATTAGGTTGAAGTTATTATTCGAGGAGGTCATTCTTGAGACTATAATCCCAGCGGGTGATCAGCAACGGGGCAACTCGGAAAAGAGCTCAAAGATTGAGTGCGTACATTATGAGAAGAGAAGGGATGGTGGTTCAGCAAAGGTGTCTCCGGTACGTCTTTCTGTTTCGGTGATTCTATGTCAAAACTAGTCGAAGGGGGAAGGATGAGTGAATTCTGTCGTGGTGCTCTGTATTATATGCACCAGCAGAGACAATGCTGTCAGGAGTGGACATTTCAAGACAAGGGTACCTCTAGCGGTAGACGGTGATGGAAGGGAGCTCTCCGCCACGGTTGCTGATGTCGCGGTGAAGGCAGGCAGGATGTCACGGTATCTAGATTCTACAGGGAAAGTACAAAGTAAAAGTTAGTATGACCTCGTAAAACAATAACAGCTTTTTTGTCAATACACATGGATACATATGGATACATATGTATTGATGTACGCGCTTTCCATGCTCACTGTGACCATCTGCACGATGGTAACAGGCCCTACCTGTCAAGCGTGAACAAGAGTGTGGACAACCTTAGCATGCCAATTTGGACCAACAAGTGCGCCGGCAAAATCGAAGCCATCAAAGCGTTGCTAGGCATGCGCAGTAAGTAAGTCGCACCGCTGCCCCTCGCGGGTGGTAGGTCCTTGTTATTGTTATTTCTGAGATGTAAAGGGAGATCTAGGAGATCTGAACGACGGTGTATACACATTGTTTTCCAGCGTGGGACAACGCCTCGTGAGTCGTGATTACGTACTAGTTCAGAGAGACTAGAAGGCTAGACTCACTGCCAGTTCACTCACACTTCGCAAGTTCACTTTTTACACCGTCGACGTCAGGACTGAAGGTACTGAAGCTTTGAAGCTCCTGGAGTACTGAGAGTATGAGGAGCGGCTGACTTGTCTCAGTATATTTGTGCAGTCATAACACTGAGTGTGGTGACCTGTGACACTCGATACTTATCACAGACTTGGCGAGGAAGGTGCGATTTGTTTTACGTCTGTTCAAGGTTCTCCGGGTTCGGACGGAAGGCATCTCGCCTCTCGATTGTCACAGGAATCGTACGAACTCAGTTCATAGCAGCACTCAAACGTACTCCATGTCTCCATGTCCGACCGTGGTCATTACCAGTCTCTGCCATGCCTTTGTTGATGCAGCGCAAAGACTGACCGGGATGGTAGAAAAGTTAGTATGTATTAATCTCCCAACGCGTGCGGATACACAGCAGCATGCTTGTCGGTCCACATGACTTAGCAGTTGTTAATAATACTTCTGCAGATGTCTTGTATGCTGTGCGCGGCGTTGGGCGGCTAATTCTGTCTGCAGCACGGCACCTTCTGTCGCAGTCTGTCGCAGTTCGCCTAGCTCCTGAAATGACATTCTCGTCCTCAACCTCAGCTCCAGTTTATATTCGACAGGCACCAATGGCCTCTCCGAGATTTCTTTGGCATCCCTACAACCGAAACCACTGGCTTGACGTTGAAGCTTGAAGGTAGCGTCGAGCCGTTGTAGCTGACATCTACTGACCAAGGCGGGAGCGATCCAGACTTCCAGCACACCGTGCGTATTTAATGCATATAGACGCTGGACCAGACGGCAAGCCCGATTCTCGATGGCTCAGGCCATATCCCACCAGAAGATGGGCGTGGTACGTCTAGTATGTTCACCGCAGCATTCCCTATAAATGTTCACCCAGGTTAGACCTAACCCGCGGCGACCTTAGACGGAAATGCATCTGGGCCCTATTTAGTGATCACTCAAATGGATCAGGGATTCTCTGACTATTTTCAAGTTGCCTTTCAACCGCAGAATGTTCCTCCCCACCTCCGTAGAGGTCATCGATCCGGTTCGCACGATCATAGACACTGACATGGAATGGCCGCGGACGATTACATGACACCAGCTGCACTGTGCGTTCACTGCACCATTGTTGTTGCTCAGACATCGTTATTTGGCCTCCAGAACGATTTGAAGAAGGTTGAGGAGGACACACACATGTGCGAGAGCTGATCATGGAGTTTGATATCCCTGATGTCTACGACGTGAAGAGTCAGTTGATGATGCCCAGACTGCTAAGAGCACCGGGGCCGACTGAACGAGTCCTTTCGCAAGCTCCTACCTTGGCAAGTCCAATTACTCACGGCTTAGGCTTAGCATGTCAGGATTGGGCAAGGAATACGCATGCTCTGAACACTTAGTTCGCTGATGATTGGCCACTTTGACCCCAGATTCCCACTATACTTGATCAACTTTTCTTTCGGAAGTAGCTGAGACCCCACGCAGTCTTCCTCGGGCATCCATCAGTACTAGCTACTCCCATACGAAGCCACTCTGCATCTTGGAGTCCCACAGCATGTCGCTAAAATTTTCCGGTTCTTCTCGGCTGCTCACGCTCTGTCATTCTTGCATGTGGCATGTCGTCGTGGGCTTCGGCTTTCCTACTTCGCCGGCCAATACGACGTGCGGTTTACAGCGGGTTTCATATTGATAGACTTCTTCAGAACAAAATTCCACGTAGAACGGAGGCGGATCTGCCATCCACAATACCCAAAAATGGTAGGCATGTGGTGTATAAGCCCGTACAGAGTCGCCAAGCTCACACTTCCAGCCAATGGGATCACTCAATTCTTGCCGGACTTGGCTTCGCTTCTCTGTACGTTTTTTTCGAAGAGGTCTATCGATATGTAACCTGCTATTACGAGCAAACACATTTCTGTCGCCATCCCACTCTCGTGATGGAAATAGAACGAAATGGTCACGTCGCCAAATCCTCAACTTGAGATGGAGTATTCCAATTGGTGCCGACCTTCCATTGCCGCAGAACATCCCATTTAATTTGATAACACCACGCAGCAGCAGTAACCATTTTCATGGGTAACCGGTGTGTAATCGTTGACACCGTATATAATGCAACCCCCTTCATTCAAAAGATTAGCTGTCGTTCCCAAACATCGAGAAACCACCATGTGGTCGGTGCTCCTGCTTTCATTTTTGATAACCCAGGTATCTGCTGCTCCTGGAGATACTAGTCTAAAGGTTGTTAAAAGAGCCTTCGATGATGCAAACGTAAGTGCACTATGTCTCATGGTGCTATAGCCTCTAATTATTTCTGCAACAGATCCCAACAGACACAAGTTTGAGGTTCGAACCCAGGATACTCCTGGAGGTGACGTTCCCCGAAGCCAATAGCACTCCCGTCAACTTGCACGCAGGAATTCAACTTCCCCGCAATCGTAAGTGGACTGTTTGTGGTGCTATTCCGACGAACGACATCTGACAAGGCTGTAGAAACTGCGGGCCCTCCGACATTTGGCATCCTCAAGCATGGGAGCCATGTTATTCCCGAAGGTCCCTTTGTTGTCGCGACAGTTGACCCTGATGCGCCGACTCCTCAATCCCCCACCAATGCTCAGATTCGTCATTTTCTTGGAGGAGACTTCTCATTGGGACCCGCCGGCCCTGATGGCATCTTATCACTAACCAATTCGACTCCTGCATTGTCGCAATTCTTGCAACCTACTCCTCCTGCTGGCTCGGATCCTCACCGGTACGTGTTAGAAAAAATTGCCTGTCTGATATGGTGGTCCTTCAAACTTAACGTTTCTGATTTGCGAGCAGATACATATTCTTGCTATTCAAGCAGCCCGCAGGTTTCGATCGGCAGACACTCGTGAACTCTTCGACGTCCGTCAGTTTATTCAACATCAGCTCGTTCGCTGAAGGAGTTGGCTTGGGCAATCCATTGGGCGGGACGTTCATGCTCGTTGGCCCTGATCCAGCGGTTACGTAGGTGAGTTTGAGAGCAATACAACTCTCGGGTAACGTACCCAGCAGGCGATACTTACTTACTTCGGGGGTTCAATGAAGGATGGGCCACTTTGCCATTCAAGAAATTTCCAACCATTACCACGACACATGTGTCAATTTCGGATACATCATATATCATGAAATTTATGTTGAATTATGACACGCATGACAATGAGAAAGGAGGCAGCACAGTTATAATGGCCGATGTCGATAATTGAGAGAAGAACACGCAAGGATTGCATATGGCAATGACGAGGCGGTGTAAAACATCGATGCCAGGAAAATATTCTCAGAAATCTTGACAACAACTGAGACTTTTCTTTCTGGGGAAATGATTTCAGAATCCTTCATGGGCGGCTGAGGAAACTGAATGTCAAAGGAACTTGCTTGCACGTGATTGTGAGTAAAACATACTCGTCTTGGAATTCGTGTTCTCCAAAAATTCCGTGCAGGCACTTCGAAGGCACTTCCTTCATTCATATCTTTTGGGCTCTCACTTGCAGTCCTATAATACTTGAGGAAATTTCCACCTACTTCGCTGTCATGTCTTCATCCACAACCGTGACAGCGGCGGAATTCAATGATTACAATGGCCGTCTCCAAGCTGCAGCTCTGAAGGCTACAAAAAGTGCGGCCGGCTTACCTTCAGATCTTGCATTCCATCGTTCTGTCGACAGGGCATTCGCAAAGGACCTTGATGCCTGCTCAGAACGCATCATTTCGATTACAAACAAGCTCCTAGCTCTGGCCTCGAGGGAAGAGAGCAATCAGCGTTCAAAGGGCAAAGGCAAGGCGAAGTTAGAAGACCAGGATGATTTCGTGGATAGATTCGAGTCTGTGATCGTTGAATCTATGGATATATTGCTTGAGCGCGCAGTGAGTTCTACTGTCATCTTATGATGATCTGGATTTTACCTTCCAAACAGGATATATGTCTAGACCAATATACAGGTAGAACGAAAGCTCCTGCTATTGTGGTCAAACCCTCACAGCCGACTACGCAAAAGGCAAAGAAACTTGCCCCATCCGGAAGACTGGATCCCGTCATTCAGCACGCATCCTACCTCCCCAAACCACAGCTCAAATTCAAACGAAAACCAGACAATTCAAATGGCACAGTTTGGTATTCTTCATTGCGTCACAAATTTAACGCACAAGTACCGCTCGGATATAACCTCCAGCCTCAAGATAATGGTTCCGATGTTGCAATGTATGTACTCTCATTAGTACCGCATATCGAGCAGTGTGTGGTTTTTGACGATTGCTACTCAGACCGCCTCATCCGTACCGCTACGAAATTACAAATCTCTCCTACCCTGCTCGCATGTTTCAATCCGCACCGCCTATACCCCCGAACTCCTTTGCAGAGACGCCATTTTCTTGGGTTTCCACGCCGGCCGATTTCACGACTATGCTCGATAAGTTACGAAATGCGAAGGAGATTGCAGTGGACCTAGAGTACCACAGCTATCGGACTTTCAGTGGTTTTGTATGCTTGATGCAAGTCAGCACTAGGGAAGAGGATTGGGTGATTGACACGTTAGAGTTAAGAGAGGAAATGGAAGAGTTGAACGAGGTTTTCACGAATCCCGATATCGTCAAAGTACGTCGTTTTCACTTCTTTTACAAGCCAAGGCGAATTGATATATGTTCAGGTTTTTCATGGAGCTGAGAGCGATATCGTCTGGCTACAGCAGGATTTCAACCTGTACATTGTGAACTTGTTTGACACTTTCCATGCCTCAAAGGTTCTCAATTTCCCGAGACATGGTCTCGCCTCTCTTCTGGAGATGTACTGCGACTTCACGGCTGATAAAAGGTATCAGCTCGCTGATTGGCGGATCCGGTCAGTTCATGTTCTCTACGTGCACCCGGTTTGGAGCTCATGAAACACCCGCCATAGTCCTTTACCAGAAGAAATGCTCACTTATGCTCGTTCTGATACCCACTTCCTCCTCTACATCTACGACAATCTCCGCAATGCCGTCCTTGATCGCGCTCTTTCGCGTNCCCAGTCCCCAACTTCAGCAACAGGCACGAGTCGGCCGCAAACCCCGTCCGTTGATTCCCCCGAGTCCCTCCTTCGCGAGGTCCTTACACGCTCGGCCGGGACTGCTCTGCGTGTGTATGAGAAGGAATTTTATGATGAAGAAGGAGGCACTGGTCCGAGCGGGTGGGACACGATGGCAAAAAAATGGAATAAAGTGGCTCTAGGGGCAGACGGACCCAGTGGTATGAAGAAGGAAGTTTACAAGGCTGTNCACGCGTGGAGAGATAGGACTGCNAGAGAAGAAGACGAGAGTTGGCGGTCAGCTTATTTTCTATAATTTNCCCCCCTTATACGCANGCTNACAATTTNTGGGGTAGATATGTTCTGTCCAATCACTTCGTCTTCCAACTCGCTGAACGACCACCAGCGGATATGGCTGCCCTGCTTTCCACGTTCCAGTCGGTTCCCCCGGTCATCAGAAGACGGTCTAGAGGGCTTCTCGAAACTATTCGAGATGCTGTCAAACGTGGTCTCGGAGTGCAGCAAACAGCAGCTGCTACCCTCGAAGTTGTTATGGTCGATGCGACAAATGATTCACTGATTGCGAAAGCAGACGTAGAACAGGTATCAACCCAATCTCTGGAGGGCTCTTCGACATCATTGTGGTCTCGAAGCGTGACTAGCTCATCAACGACAGTATCTGCGCTTTTTGGGCCGTCCACACTGCNTGGCGCAACGACAGGCCTTTCTCGTTCTGCTTCTTACTTGGCGTCTCAGAGCTCTCTCTTTNGCAGCGTCACACTACCAGTCGTGANCCCTCAAAATTCAAATAATTTGCAATCGCGTTTCCAGGATGTCTTGAAACGGATTCATGGCGCGTTGGTCATCGCGCCAACTGCATCTCACGTAGGCGGATTACTCGTTCTCCTGAGCCGCGACATTGTTGACTCCGCTACCTAGATCATTGCCAGCAGTANTCAGACTGACACCACAACCTCTCCTTCTGAGCTAACAAGTGTCCAGACCGTTACCGCCNCCACTGTCACATCCACNGTATNCCCAGAGTTGAATGGAGGTGCCGCAGAAATCCCCTTCGTCCCGCTCTCTCAAAGACAATCCGTCAAGACCGAGATGGTAGACGACTCGATCGTCGTCGTCGGACAGAGACAGAAGAAACGCAAACGTGCAAGGAAGGTTGAAACTGNCGAGGCATCAACGCCTATGTCGAACGAGATGAGNGAAAAGGCTANGCAAGCTAAACTGGAGAANGCTGAGGTATTCGATTATGCGACCGTTCCCAACATTCTCGACGATGAACCCGAGTCGAAGAACGAGGGGAAAGCTCCAAAGAAAAAGCAGAAGAAGACGAGAGGTACGTTTTGGCNGTTGAAACGTTGAACACTGTGAGACTAAACAATGTGCTCATTTCTTGAGCAGGTAGTGGNGTGCTTGAGTACGGCAATTTCCCTGCCCCTCCGAGGGATAGGAGCCAAGTCAAAAGCGGGAATGTTTCTCAAACATTCAGATGAGGCTGGCATAGTTACGTCTGTTTATCTCTTCTGTATTGTCGGGCGNCTTAGTCTACATACTTGATNTCTGCTCAACACATCNCGTCTGGTATGTGCCTTCCAAACTCCCTTGTCGCCAATGCGACCTGTTTGTTCTGAGGCCTAGTTTGGTAGTTGCGGCCACTGTACAGTTTTCAAACTCGTCATCGATGCATTCTCCGACCTGAGCGCTGCATGTATGGTATTTCGTCGTTGATGGCGCCAGCCCTGCTGTTACTCNTTTCAACACAGGCGGAAAGATGGACCGTGCATTCGTCTGCTATGGACCCCAGATAAGTGTCGTATATGCTCTCCGGATAGTTCGGACAAGGCCTCCTGTCCTCGGTAAGCTTCACAGACAGACCCTCCGGCGATGAAGACTCTGCATACACGCCACATCGAGAAATGAAGTCGCAGTAAAGCCCACGGGAATCTAGTAAAGGCGAGTCAGTAGCNCAGGTAAGAGCCTTGCGCTTCTTGAACCAATAGGGTCCTTCGCTTGCTCCATCGCATGACACTCCACCGACAATGACACATGCTCAGTAGCAGCCGAATGTTTCCTTTGACGGCGTTATCAACTGTCTCACGAGAAGGTTTCTGGACGATCAGTAAGCTGGCGCTGATTTTTCGACTTCTTCACTCCCTTTCTGTCGAGTTCGAACCTTCCCGATCCCCTCCAGTGCATTCCATCGTCTTGATGCTGACTATCNGGAATGACTCACTCGATCCTCTATTTTTACTCACTCGTTTATAGCCAAGTTCTCGACANGCAGATGCTTGTACAGCATACACCGATGTTAGCGCTAAACGTCATGGAACTCGCATTNCGCAGAGTATATAAACCCATCTGAGCACCGACTCGCTGCTAATCCGAGTTCCCAGTTTGTGACGCACAATGCCTCTAAAAGTATCCGACTTTGTGTTGATCACCTTCACTCTCATCGTCATCAAAGTCTACTTCAATAGACGACGGAATCCTTCGGGGTACCCTTATCCTCCTGGTCCCAGGTCCCTTCCCATTGTTGGAAACTTGTTCGATGTCCCTCAAACTGCATCATGGGTCACGTACGGTAAATGGGCAAAAAAATACGGTGATTTTCTTCACCTTCCTTCGTCTAGCACCTATACATGCTGAANATCATGAATCATAGGCGACCTCTTGTCCGTCAACATGCTCGGAAAGACTGTGGTCGTCATCAACTCGGCGGAGGTCGCCAAAGAGCTCCTTGACAAGCGCGGTTCGGTTTATTCGGATCGTCCGAGCATACCAATGCATGACTTGTAAGTGTTCAATGCGACAGTTTTTTTTTCCCATGATGTGTCAAAAAATCGTACTTAATTTGGGACGCTGATCATTTTCGTCATTAGGATGTCGTTCAACTCGTTCAGTCTTGTTACAATGAGATACGGCAACCAATGGCGTACCGGGCGTAAGGTCGCTGACCAGTGTCTTCGCCTCAATGCTGCTGTTACCTACCGACCCATGCAAAAACGCAAGGCGCATGAGTTTCTCAGGAACATCATGCGCGATCCAGACAACTTTTTGGGGCACATCAAGTAGTGAGTCCATACTGTATCTATCTCGACTGCCAACAAAGTCTGATTGAAATCCTTCAGTCTGACGGCGTCCGTGATCATGTCTTTGACATATGGTCAAGAGATTACTTCTTTCAATGATCGATATGTGGCTCTTCTCGAAGAGTCAGTCAAAAGGGCAGTGGCGACGATATTGCCCAACTCTGTTTTGGTGAATGTATTTCCAGCATTGCAATACTTACCTAGATGGCTTCCGGGCATGGGTTTTCTGGATTTTGCTGCCGACACATGTAAACTCCTCCGAGAGGCAATGGACGCTCCTTTCAGTTTTGTGAAGAAGGAGATGGTGCGTCGTTTTTGCTGTATGCTCCATTACTTGCTTTGCATAATCTATATCACCGAGTAGGAAAACGGAACCGCTTTGCCCTCCCTCACGCGCGAAGGTCTGAACTTGTACGAAACCAGCGGTATAGATGACGAAGCTGAGCGCACGGTCAAAGGGGTAGCAGCAACAATATACATGGGTAAGTCTTCCGGTGCTGTTCGAATTACCATCCTATCTCATGAATCCTCTTGGAAATGCCAAGCCGGCGTCGAGACAGTGAGTTATTGAGTGCATCCTGTCCCTATCGCAATGGATCCAGCTGATTTGGGAACAGACGGTCTCTGCAGTGTCCACAGTCTTTGCCGCGCTCATTCTCCATCCGGAAGTGCAACGACGAGCGCAAGCCGAACTGGATGCCGTTGTTGGTCGCGATAGGCTTCCCGGCTTCGAAGACAGGAAGGAGTTGCCTTACGTTGAGGCGGTATGTATGGAGCTATTGAGGTGGAAGGTGATTACGCCACTAGGTATGTGTCGTGCGCTGTTATGTAGCTCTGTGTGATCGACTCCAACTTTAGCTATTCCGCATGCAACCTCCGAGGACGATGTCTACGGAAATTACTTTATCCCCAAAGGTGCGTAGAGCCCTATCTATGAGTTTCTTTGACTGTTGAATCTATTCAGGATCGCACGTCCTCGCAAACGTTTGGTAATTCCCTTCTGCCGTTGACGCTACGACGGGATAATCATATCCATTCTCACAGGGCGATCCTTCACGATCCCGTCGCGTACCCGGATCCCGAGTCGTTCATTCCTGAACGCTTTATGACCCCCGAAGGTTCTGTGAAAGAGGACCCTTTGTTGACATGCGCCTTCGGGTTTGGAAGGAGGTAAACCGAGGTCATCTCTTTTGAGGTCAAATTCAATTCATAATCACGAATGCGATAATCAGGATATGCCCTGGCCGTCATCTCGCAGACGCGACCCTCTGGATTGTCGTAGCCTCCATCTTGTCTGCGTTCCACGTTGGCAACGCGAAGGATGAGTCGGGGCATAATATCACTCCCACCTTCGAGTTTACCGAGTCAGGAGCTAGCTGGTGAGTCGAATGTACCGTTCTTCACAGGGTCACTGAGTCTGAGAGTGTTTTTGGCAGTCATCCGCTCCCGTTCACATGCTCTATCGTCCCTCGAGATAGACAAGCACAAGATTTGATCAAGGCTAGTGAAGTGCAAGCGGATCAATGAAACATCACGTATTGCTATAGACAGAATCGGACTTCGATACTGAAATTTGGTCGATGTAACCAGTAGGATGATGAGGTCTCTCTCTATGAGGTGTACTACTTACATATGAGTCCGTCCTTTAATGGATACCTCTGTTTCTTGGATTGTCGCGTTTAAATCTTTTGTCTAGAAATTTGGCTTTGTTTTCTTTTATCCTGTACCAATATATGACTTCATACGACAGAAGGTGGAACAGCATTCGAAAGTAACGCTGAATACTGTGTGCTGACTATTGAACTGCAGGAGGACGAGAGCGGAGCGCCGCTGAGCGGAGACCGGTGAAGTCTGGCCCGCGATCCGCATTGAGATCTTGACAAGACGTCATCATCCCTTGCTTTACCACAACATCGAAAGAAATGTTTTCAGCATTCAAAAAATCTATCGTAAGTCGTTTTTCCATTTCAGAATGATGCATTTCATATTAATGATAACCACCGACGTGCTGAATACTGAATAGCCGCAAGTCTCAATCTTGTAAGTTTCTTATTTCCCCAACTGCGATGTCAAAAGGTGAACCATACATATGTCGCACAAGCCATAACACCTCCTCGCCTCCGTCAAACAAAGCATTGGCGATTCTACAGTCTGCTTTGTCTTCTCCCTATCCTCGCGATAAGCCATCTGCACCACCCCTACGATTTGACCTCGAAGTAATCGAGAACAAACCGCCAACGGCTGACCAAGTAAAGACTATCCTATCCTATCTGCCCGCGGTCAAAGATTCTAAAGACCCGCATCATGTCGCAAATCTGATATCCGCGGATCCATCTGCACCATCTCTCTCTGACCGTCCACATAGCGCCGAAGGTCTCGTTCGGCTGGCCGGGGATAACCCCAACGCGGTTAAATGGCCAATTGTTGTCGATTGGACTGGTGGACGGGCTAGCGTCGGTGATATTGAGGGTGTCAAAGATATGTTGGAAATTCTTCGAAAGAAGAGGGACGGGGAGATAAAGGAGGAAGAGGATTACAAGCCGAAAGGCTGGTTCTCGTAAAGGATTCTGTGGATCTGTAACTTGCACTGTAAGTGCGACACTTTCATCAGGACCTCGAACTATAGGGTGCACTGTGTATGATATGTGTACCAATTAGCTGTCTATGATTTTCTCAACTTGTTGAACGACATCTACTGTATGACTCGGATTGTACCAGCCTTTCATGAATTAAGCGCTCATTAACCAGGCCGGCGTATGCCGGACTTCTGCAGTTCCATCCTCCTACATACTCGTTTTTACAAAGATAAGATTACGAGCCTTACCTTGCATCCGTCCTGTACTGTCTTGAGGCAAACCTCCAACGTTACGCACCAAGTTCAAAGCAGATTTTCTCAGTTTCTGCTCCTAGAAATTTCGTAGGACCGTATATTCTCCAATTGTTCGAGGTGTGGGCATCACTTTGGTGAATAATCAAGTTATTGTCGCTCAACCGTTCCTTCAATAGTCCGTGTAATAACGAAGCTGCAGCAACTCTGAAAATCCATCGGCTTGTTCTATAGAACGCGAAAGTTATCTGAGCATGCTGCTCCATGCCAGTACCATCCTTGCGCGCACGCCAGCTGCCATTCTCTCCTACCTCTCGCATCTTCCCAAAGACCTTACCTCACAGACTCTCCTCTTCTCGCTTTCAACTAATACACCTGCATCCTCTCTCTCTTCCCTCGTCTCTTCTCTAACTACACTCACTTCACATCAAAGCATCGGCTGTCTCTCCTCGCCTCTGCCAGCACTTGCTACTTGGGGACATATAGCATGCTCACTCGCATTTTTCGACAGGAAGACGTGTGTGCCATTCAGGAGTGATATTCGGGGGAGGACAGAGTCGCAGGTAGGAAGGTGGCATGCGATGCGGAATAAAGAGGGGGCGGCGCAGGAAATGGAGGTTGAAAAACATTTAACAGGGAAGGTGGATTGGGAGGATGTCTGGAGTCGCAGTGTAGGGGAAAATGACTTGCCTTTGGAACTGCAGAGTCTTCGGTATTATCCTCATTTTTTCTTTCTCTTATTTGCATCAACTTACACGCTGCGCTCAGTCCGCAGGATGTACATACAGTGATCACCCTAACAGACAATGCTCCCCAAGGGCTCACAAATGCGCTCAATGCATTTCCACGAGCAACAAAAGTTAGTTTGAAAGACATGTCTGCCTGCATTACTATTTGTTTGTAAGATAACATGACGCGTTTCTGACCATAAGTTAGGCCTGATTGCGACTTCGACGCCGTTCATCACCGGGAGACCGTTCACTCTCATGCATAATCAAGCAATCTATTCATCTGGTGCTGTGGGACTGGCGCTCACCTCGCGGGTGCGCCCGAGCGTGGACACGGCTTTCCCGGGTCTCCGTGCGCTGACGCCTTCGGTTAGAGTCACCAGGTGCGTATTGCTGCGCTTGATCATCTTCATAGCGTCCCCGTCCTCAGGAGACGATTTCAGATCTGAAGCAAATCTAGTTCACGAGCTGGACCACGGTAATCCCTCTCAGCTTTTGCTGTCTGCTATACAGAAGCATGGCATTGATAACGAGGCTGCGAAGGAGGACGAGTTCTACCTATTCGTGCTACGGCAAAATGGGGTAGGAACCTGATTTTTTTGTTTCATGAAGTTGCTAAAGGTCTCGCAGCGCGTGCAAGTGCATCGTATCATGTCAGGAGATCCGACGCGTGGGACCATGGCGTTAGAGTCTGATGCAGCACCTGCAGAGGGCACGTTGGTCCAGGTAACGCCCGATGACAATCCACATATACTTGTACTTGTTTCTGACTCAACCATCCGGAAGCTTTGCCATCGTTCTAAGCATGCGCCTATCAAACTGCCATCATCATTTCTGACACCCTCCTCGGCAGCAGACGAGATACCACCCAGAATTATCGCCTTCATGACCTCCGCATCCGATTCGCTGACGGACCATTCCACTCCGACGGAAGGTCCAGAAGATGTGCAAGTCTATCCGAATGTCTTTTTGGCATCGAGCGAGAACGGTTTCATATTAAGCCGGTTTGAAGACGACTTTGCAGAGGCGACGTGGAAGTGTACAGTTGCGGGCGGCGTGGCGCGCTTGGAACTTTGAAAAGGTATATCTATCTTGTCACAGTAGTCTGTTTGATCTGACCGTCGACTGTGCCCTGGTAGATTGACCAGTTCAACCGTCGAAACCCGGGCCTTCGTTAATTATTTCTCTATAGCTCTGGGAATATGCTTTCGCCTAATTGTAATTGCAGTTGGCTCCCTCAGGTTACAGTTGCACCTATGGCCTGCTTTCTTCTCGCAATCGTTGGTAATTGTACGAATCAACTCAACCTCTCGATTCCTCCAACACAGGAACACCGAGGCCTGCGCGCCTTGATCAGGAATAGGCCCTCTTTTCGCTCTAGCTCCTGCCGCGAGCGCCGATGCAAGGTTGGTTGTTCTTTTCGACGATCTTCTGCCTAGGACGCCAGTATTTGTCTTGGTATCGTGATCGATGTTCGGATAAACGTTTGCCAAAGGTGTGTTCAGGATGTCTTGAACTGTTGACCTCTCTGCCGATTGCGACCGGACAGCCTGCCCGACAATGAACACGCATTCTTCATAATATTTCCCGATGCTGACGCCTGTGAAATCAAAGAACACAAGAAGTTTCTAAGAACCTTCACGTATTGGGCGGCCTCAAGAGCCGAGATTCGGCTTGGACATCGTACGCAGCGCCCGCAGGAGTATATATGACTATCTCGAAAAATCTCATCCTAGTCTGTAGGTGAATTCTTTTCCACCAAATTCTCGACCAGAAGTAGAACATGCCTCTGCATTTACTACCTGGTTGACCCATTCGTTGTCGGTCCGACGGGTGTGAGTACCGGGCGGGCGATTGCCGCTGTCTTTGGGCGTATGTAGTAAAGTTCTTCAAATTAAAAATCGATCAGAATTGCACAGCAACGGGGGTAGGTGGATGAGCATGCACACCTATATGCATGGGAAGAGAGGGTCGTGAATCCGTCTTCAGTTAAGTACTTGGTTCAACTTCATAAACGTCAATTTACCCTTTGTGTGGCTTATCCATGAATGAAGCTACGCTGAGGTTACATGCCGACTGGTCGTATTTGCATTTGGGCGCCTCAGCTGAGCAGGCGACGCTGTGCACAGCGTTACCAGTGGTAAGCACCATGATGCAAGAGCTTGTCGAACAGATGTCGAATATTTTCTTGTTAACTGCACGATGCTCAAGACAATAGCACTACTAATGGCCAGCTAGAATTCACAATAAAGTGCTGTCTGCCGTTTGTTGTTAGTTGTTACTGACTGAGAGCCCTCCGATCGGTTGACGGGCCGAGGCGGTGAAGCGTGACATAAGCAGGCTCTGTGGCGTCACACCGTTATTCATCGCTTGAAGACGACCTTCACCATCGTCCTCATACCTCTCACCTTCCCTTATACCATCTCATTCATTGCTCGTCTCAGTCAGGACGAACAATCGTTCGACGACTTCTGCAGTACTTTGATTGTGTATAACTTTCACCTTCTTGCCTCAGATTGGACTCGGACTGCGCAGGATCGCACCCATCTTCCCTCATCCTAGTCTGCCGGAGAATGGGCCAACATACCTCGAGGGTCTCGCGACCGACCACTGAAGAACCTGCGAATGTCGTAGAGTCGTCACGGCGTATCAATGACATCGACAATGGTGCTGATACAACGCCCGGTCGCAGTCAAAACCCCCATTCGTCTCTCGATCCTGAGCTGTTGTCCTCCGATATTCCCTCTTCTTCGAAGCGGTCGAAACGCAAAAGCATCATTGGTGCTATTACTGGTAGGTCCAAGCCGTCGACTGCCTCTGCGCGTGGCCGAATGGATAGTACAGCATCAAGTGCTACGGAACGGAGCAGTAACGTGCCCAGTAACAGACGGCGATGGCGGATGTCAAGGAGATGGAGTAGAACGCCGACGGAGAGTAACGAGGATATTGCAGTATCTTCGAGCCGGCCAGGAGGAGAAGATGTCGAGGGAGCGTCAGGAAGCGTTTTGGGTAGAAAAGGTAAAGAAAGGGCGACCGAGTCACCGGCAATCGAGACGGGGCCTCCGTCCGCAATTTCGATCTTGCATCCCAACACTCTGCCTTTTGTTGAGGCTCCCGATGAGTCTTCAAGCGCACGTGTTGTACCTGTCGAGCAAGCAGATGCCGAGCTGGAGCGTAACCCAAGAACCACTATAGGACCAGAAGAAGCGACAGATGAGGAAGTCATTCGTCCTTCTTCTTCACCAGACGATCCTCCTCCACCTCCTCCAGAAAGTACAGCCCCACCAGTACCCCCTATTACCGATTCTCGCAATGATGGACCTGTGCGACCTCCCGGCCGTCAATTCCCTCCGGCTGGTACCTTGGTCGTCGTTCAAGGAGTAGTACATACTACCGACGTAGCCGCATCCAGTCAGCCCAGTCAAACTCCTGCTCCTCGTCCTCCTGGGCGCTCAGCATCAGTTCCTGTGTCGGATAGGAACACTGGACGCAATAGGCTCTCATCTCTGATTTCTCGGCCGATGCACTCTAGGCCGACGTCATTCGTGTCTCCTGATAGTCAGTCGCCTTCTCAGTCTTCAGATCAGGCAAGCAGCGATTCCCGCAACTCTCAAGACGAGTCTAGCTTTACGAGCGAAGATGCACAAGCGGCGATTTCAACGACGGGCGATAGTCCACAGCAGGGCCCTACTGAGTCGCAGTCACCCTCACGATTCACACCCCTGTCGCCCACCAGCATTGACGTCCTTGGAACTTTACTCAGGTATGAATTTTGTGACATTTTCAATCGTATCTTTTTTGTGTTTACCCCATTCCTTCAGTGTCGCCACGGCAGCGACGGCAGCCTCTCTCGTTACGGGCTCCTCTGATCCCCTGTTTTCGTCTGGCCTTGCCCTTCCTGGTGCGACCAACCTCCAACCACCTACAACTCTTCATGATCCTGACCTATCGGCCAACCGCCCAACTTCCCCTACGCCCACTGCGGGATTGGGAGGCCGGGAAAGGATGCGAAGCGCGTGGGATAATATCAGAGACCGGATTGGTCTCCGGAACTCCGCCAGTAACACATCCGGATCCTCGTCCACCCCAGGTATTAATCCATTGGGATCCACTGACCGTGCGGACCCCAGATCGCAGCTGCTTGCCGAAATGGCGAGGGCTTTCAATCTGGGCATGGGGCTTGAAAGCAACACCACCAATGGGCCAAGTGCGAGCGCTGGTGGTAGTGATCCGTCTTCCCCGCCGATTGAGGTCAATCTTGGTGCTGCGCCTAATGCCAATCGACCATTGCCTCCTGAGGACAGCTTTGAACGGTTCTTGATGGATTTGCAGATTGACCTTAGGCGAACGTTGACGGAGGAACCTTCGCAATTGGTGCCAGAGACTCCTGCCCCAGTATCAAATGCTGCGCCTTCCCAGTCTTCTGCCGAGGACTCACGGTCTGACTTTTTGCCCTGGCCTTTGGCGTTTGACGAGCTCATGGATGGCGTCCGGCCTCAGTCTGCTTCTGGCGAAAATGTAACCTCTTCTGGAGAAGACTCGTCAGCGCAGGCTTCTGCCGATCCACAGGGTGACGTAGAAAATGACAATCTTCCTTCGTTAATGGAACTGTCAGACTCAGACTCAGATTCAGACGACGTTGGGACGCAGACTGGTTCCCATTTGGACAGTTCCACATCTACAACGTCCACAATACCCGCTGCTGCTCCTGATATCTCGATTACAGATACTGGCGCGGTCCCACCACCACCGCTGATTCCCAGTCTTGGACCGCGAACTGCGTCTGGATCCGAACGGCGTCCTGGCGGCGGAATCAATTGGTGGAGGATGTACCGCTTCCCTCCTCAGCAAGCGCCCAGCTCTCAAGGTCTTGCGGTTCCTGGTTCATTGTCGACCGCTTCGCCATCCAATCCTCTTTCTAGCCTCGCTTCGGGTGTCCCAATGCCATTGCCGGCGGATGCCGCATCCTCTACCAACTCTTCCGACCTAAACAACGGTGCTGTGGCCGCAGGCGACAACATGATCGTTCCTGTTATTGTTGTTGGTCTTCAGTCCGTCAACAGTACAGGACGCGACGCGTATACTCTTGCTCGTACACATACGCCCGATGAGACGCATGGAGGTGCGAACGACAATGCTACCGAAGGTGGTGTTGATGCCGACGATGTGGATGACGACATGGCTGATGGACGTCCAGGGACGCCCAGAGGCCGCCCATGGCGTTCACGGGCAGCCAACGCTTTCCGAGGGCTCAGGCCTGGAAGGCGTGACGATGCGCCGGCCGTCACGCGTGCTGGCGAGGGCAACGGATCGACGACATTCTTCATTTATGTCATTGGCGGTGCGTATCATGCCCTTGATATTTGCACAGTCTATTTATTGTAATTTTTGTATTCGCAGGCTATTATCCACCGAACCACCACCTCGTTACAGGCAACGACCCACTCGACTCATTTGAGGCGCTGTGGGAACTTGCAGAGTTGTTGGGGCAGGTAAAGCCGCCGACTGCAACGAAGGAGGACATCGCCAAATCTGGGCTCGAGGTTATTCGCCAGGCTGAATTGGAGACGTATGAGAAGGATGGTCGCGTTTCTTCCAATTGTATCGATCGGGTGAGTCGACTTCGTCTGGTGCAGGTGTTTTTTGACCTTGTTTGTTTACTAATCATATTGGCACAGTGCTTAATCTGTCTGGAGGACTATGTGCCGGAGGATGACCTTCGACTCCTGACATGTCGGCATCTGTTCCACAAGAACTGCGTGGATCGGTGGCTTGAGACAGGGCGGAACAACTGTCCCGCTTGTCGGTCTCAGGTGCGTTGACCATCGTTTTTCTTTCATTCAAGAATCTGACCCTGGCGCCGTTGATGCTCTTAGGGTGTTTCTACTGGCCCAGGATCCAGCGTACCAGGCGAAGTGCCCTCGATGGCATAACGAAACTGTACATGCTCTCTTGAACTATCTTTAAGTACTTTTGTGTTCTTCATGTCCATCACTTCCAATTCGTGTTTTCGTTGTGTTATTGCTTGTATTCTGCATTCTTACATATCAAGAAATCACAGAGCAATGGCACATCCCGTGCAAATCATCACCTTCTTTTCCCTTCGTGTCTGTCTGTTCCTTTCTGTCTGTCCACAGGCTCAGTACATATATATTGCTGTCGACTTGCATGCCTCTACTCTCGTCCTCTACTCTCGTCCTGTCCCTGACTCTCTTGCACTACATACACTGTACGAATGACCTGAATCTCCTCTTTTTCTTTATCTCGTGTCTCTCTAGCTCGGTGTTGGTTTTTGAATCACGTTCATACAACTCTCTGATCCAGCCTCCACGGTACTCGTTTCCGTTTCCGTTTGTGAGCTGTCTGAATGAAAATAATCTTTTTGGGGTGGGAACCTTGATATGTTGGAGTATGTTATGTTTTGTAATAAAACTATCTATTTCGGCACCCGTCGGCATCGCGGTCTATGGTGATCGGCCTCGCATTTGCGGGGCGGCGCATGAGGCCTTGAGGGCGCATGCCCATCAGCGTGTATCAACTTTCGCTCCACGTAAATTGTACGACTAGTTAAGTACCACAACTCAATTGTCATTCGGTCGAGACTGGACACAATCTTAACCACGCTTTCACTTCCACGCTTCTGCGTTCCTGGTAATTCGGCTCATACACATTCAAGTGGCTCTACAATCGCACCACGTTGAATCTGGCACGCGAATGACTGTTTAAACTGCGGCGATGGTGGCAGTCGATGAGGCCAAAGCTAACACTACCTGACTGGTGTTGATTCAATCCGTCCCTCCCAATAGGCCACCCGCTGAAGCCTTGGTGAGGCTATGAATATGTTTGTTTCTCAAACACAGATCTGAGGTCATGGGCCCTTGCGATGATCGTTGTGGCTCTTTCGAATTATGGCTCTTTCCACTGACCAGTAGTTACAATACCAACGAGGACAGGGTGGCTACCTCCGAGTCGTGTACGCATAGACCATTGTCCTCTTTGCGAAGATTCGTTCCCTTTCGAGGGGGGCAAAGCGATTGCAATTCGTCAACTCCGCCACACTGGTTGCACTGGTACCCTTTCTTTGCATGCCACACGCAGCAACCCTGCGAGGCATAAAAAGCCCCCATTCATGCTGATCATGTCTCCCATTGGCAGCGCCTATCATCCCCCTGGAACGTACGTCCAATCATTAAACGGAGCGATTACTGAGAGCTTCGCTTGCTCATAACTGACGGGCTTCACGTTCACAGTATTGTTCGACTTTTTGCTCCCTGACTGAGCACGATACACTTGCTAAGACTACCCGTATCCCGAACCCTCCCAATAGTCGCGATGGCGAGTAAATCTCGGAACTCAAAGGACGACCCATTGGTCTACATTCGACCCTTGGTGAGTTACATACCTCTTCCATGATATGTGGTAACATCGCCTGAGATATGACACAGGTTCTTCAAAGACATGCCAGGCTAAGCAGCGTGCTACTGAGAAGTCAGTTAGCCTTCTCTCCTATTCTGTCCACTCGATACTTAACTCGCTCATTCTTTGATCCAGACGCAGGAATAGGTAACATCTCTCTTGAACAATGGCGCGCCAACAAGAATACTGCGGGCAAGGAACTCTCAAGAATGTGTGCAATGTTAGACTTGGAACTGGTCAATTTGTGTGAAGAGGCATTTAACACTTCCAAAATTTCTGCGGAACAATCGCATCTTGACCCGCATTTTCTCGTCCACGACTGGCGAGCGCGTGGAAGACGCTCCTGGCCGGATATACACCCATCCCGAATGACGCTTGGACAATGGTACCAGTACATGAACTGGAATTTCGAGAACCTTGCCGCAACTGGTGACCATAGCTGGTCTCATATGATCACTGGAAGCATCGGACACGACATACGTACGTATTCATACACCTTTTCCTTCAACTGATCTATTCATCGGATTCTTAACGCTTTTCAGACGAGGGATGGCAGGCAATGTTGAGCCGTGATTTCACAGATGAAGAATGGGACTTTTTTTATGGACTACACATACAAAGTAACTCACATCATCTTCACCTACGGTTTGCAATCACGCCGAACAAATTTCTATGCCGACATCGAAGCCGAAGCGATGGAGAACAGTGAGTGGATCCCGTTGTCTTGGAGTACTTCGGACCTTCCCCACTGACGCCGTGGATTGCATCTCCTTTTCAAGTCCTCAGGGACATCAATGTTAAGCGAGGAGCAGGACTTTTCTCGTCAGAGGTGCTGCAGCAATTCCAAGCACGTACAACCGGAATTGAGCAACCAACTTTCGATCCAAAAAGAGACAAGATGTTGGCCTATCTGCAGGTGAGTGCAACGTGTGGGATATTTTGCATTTCTCACATTCTCACACGCACCTGTTCCCTTAGTCTGAATTAGCCTCGCCGTTCAGGACGGCGGAGTTGCCAATGGATCCTTTGGATGTCCCAGGCCCATCCAATCTGCTACAGCGTGCTTACTTACAAGCTGCATTGAGTTCAGCAAAGCACATGAGTTTTGCAAACTAAGCTTTGCTGGTCAATATCCCTATATGTAATGTTTCCTTTCTCCTGCTACTTGGTTTCTTGGTCTTAGAGTGAACCCAAGATGTGTCCTGTTCCATTATGGAGTGCATGATTATACATTATGCAACAGCGGTGAACCCGGCTTCCTTGAGTTTAGCAACGAGCTCGTCCACGTTCTCAACCTGAAATTGTAATCAGATTGTCAATGGATGAAAAAATATTTTGAAGACGAAGGGCACAGACCTTGCCTCCGCCGACTCGCTTTGGGGGCTCCGATACTTTGAGCGTCTCGAGAATGGGTGTTAAGTCCACACCCAAGTCTGCAGGCGTCAACTTCTCGATGGGCTTCTTCTTAGCTTTCATGATATTGGGCAGAGATGCGTAGCGAGGTTCTGTGAGTACAACCGTTAGTACATGCGATTTTTGACAAAATACCGCCTAGAATTGACGCGTACCATTCAAACTACGGAAGAATCCGCCCGTCAGCAAATGATCACGATGGGAAATGGAAAGAGACCACGCACCGCAGATCCGTCGTGATGACGGCGGGCAGCTTACACTTCAGCTCCTCCGCACCACCGTCAATCTCCGTCCTGACCGCGACAGTCTTGCCCTTGACGTCCACGTCGACCTTGCTCGCACATGTCGCCTGTCCCACACCCATCAACGCAGCGAGCATCTGCCCCGTCTGCCCAAGGTCATCGTCGATGGCCTGCTTTCCCATGATCACCAAGTCCACTTCCCTCCCTGCTTCCTTCTCGCGCTGGGCGAGCGCGCGCAGGGCGCGTGCAATGCCCAGTGGTTCGGGAGAAGGTGCAGATTCGGGCACTTCAATGTGGACAGCGGAGTCTGCGCCCATAGCAAGCGCAGTGCGTAGGGTCTCGGACGATTTCGGCGGACCAATGGTGACAACCTTGATCGACTTGATTTCGTCTTTGAGGCGTTCGCGCAGACGGACGGCTTCTTCGACGGCTAAGAGGGTGAAAATTGGCGTCGCCGTTTATCTCCCAAAAAAGCGTCTGTACTATCGTTACATGTGCTAGGACGTACCAATCTCATCGAACGGGTTCTGTGCGACGATTCAAAGTGAACAAATGATTAGAAAATAGGACCTGTTGCTACGCACCATAGAGTGCTTGACGTTCGTGTCAATACCCGTCTGCTGAGGGTTTACACGAATCTTGACCGCATAATCCACGCACCTGATACCGCAACCAAATTCCCGTTTATGCGTGTTCAGAAAACTCATTTTCGGCCGATGAACGAGTGCGCTTACCGTTTAATGGGAACAAGAATATTCAGCAACCGCGCTGCAGTCGGCCTCATGTTTTTAAGTGAGTGAGTTCCTTGGTTCAGGGAAGTGGGTGGATTTGTTGACCCCGCTGCGAGGTGGTGGGGGTTTGCGACGAGGGCGGGGTAAACGCCGCCAGTGAAAGAACCCGACCCCGGACTTCGTTGTCACATGCCTTTTGCTCCGGATCACGTGTTTAAGCGCGCATCCTTCTTTCCGAGTTTCGGCTTTACCTGGTTTATGTTTTGTTTTTTGCACAAGCTCGATTTCACTGTGACAGCCTATGTATCGTGCACTTCAAATAGCCCGTCTAATGTTACTTCTACAGACTACAGTACTAGAGCCATGATCAGTAAGTCCAATATCCGATCAATCTTATGTGTTTCAGCTGGCGAACCCAACAAGCCTATTAAGAGATAGAGGAGAAGAAAACCTGCCCGCGCTTGACGTTGAAGATTCACCTGCGGTCAAACGAACGCGTTATCAAGATTATCGATCAGAGCGCAACTTTGGAATGCTCTTCAAACATTTCTCTCGATTTCGAACTGGACATCGGAACGGCGGCAAGTCAGTCCACACGATACACGTGTCGGTCGACCTCAGACGGATATCGACTCAACAGAAATAACCTACAGCACGGGGATGCAAACATACCATACAGTTTGAATCAATCAAATGTTCCCAAGTACTTGGAATTCGATCGTTTACCATGCAGACTGGATTCTGGATACGGTCTCCCGAAAACCGTGGAGGCCAAACGACGAGGGAGGCTACTCGGCATACACCTTCGCAACTTGGCATAAGGGGACCTGAGGCCTGAAGAATTAACAAGGGCGATTTTTTTTTATTCCGGTGTCTACAGAATAAACAGCAAAAACCGTGATGAAGTGGGCGGCCGTGCATTCATCTCCAAATCGTAAAGTACCAGCGCTGCGAACAGAAAGGGAGTAACAGAAACAGCAGTGCATGAGCCTTCAGAATGAGTGGGAAACAGGCGTGAAAGAAACCGCACGCACCTGATACTTTAGTAGAGCAGAGAGGACATGTCGGAGCGGATACGGTTGTAATCGAGGAGACCCTCGATAGAACCGACCGCAGCCATGGAGAACTAACATAAGGTCAGAACATCACGAACATTATCACAAAAACATGTTTGAACTCACGTCCTTATCCCAAAGATACTTCTGCGCGACGCGCTTGATCTCATCAGCAGTTACTGCATCCACCGCACTCTCGATCTGCTTGGGCGTCATGCGCCGCCCACTCGTCACGAGCTGCCTCCCGATGTCCTCCGCAATCGCCGTCGTGCCGTCCAACCCCAGCAGCAGGCCAGCCTTCAGCTGGCTCTTCGCCCGCTCAACCTCGGCGGTCGTCGGCGCTACGCTCATCCGCGTCCACTCCTTAAGCGTGAAGTGCATCAAGTCGTCCAAGTTAACCAGGTTCTCCGACACGAGGTAAAGGCCCCACAAGCCCGTGTCCGAGTACGATGTCGAGAAAGACATGAAACTGTTTGCGAGGTTGTTGGCCGAAATAATGTGCGAGAGGCGGGACGAGAGCAGAGACGCAGAGCCAAGCGCACGGTCCCAGTTGCCGAAGATCGATTGCATCACGAGCATGGGGAAGTAGTCGGGCGATGACCAGCCAACACCCTCGACCGCAATCGCAATATGTGCTGTCGGAATGTCGTCGTCGCGGACGCGAACCTCCGAGCCGACGAAGTTGGTCCTTGAGTGCGCGAGGCGACCAAGAGGGATGGGGTTTGGCGAGACGGGGAGCGAAGAGAAGGATTTCTCGGCGGCCTTGACGAGTTCGGCATGGTCGATGCCGCCAGCACCGACAAGGACCATGCGGTCGGCGGTATAGTTCGTCTTAATGTAGGACGAAAGGTCATCTCGCTTGATGGAAGTATGTTCTTCTTGGGCCCAAGATGGTACGACCAAGAGGTTGGCCTAAAAAAGAAATCGAAAAGTTTTAACAATCAGTTTCCGAAGCAGTTCGACTCTGGTAACGATATGCGCGGCCTGACGGATATCCAGGAGCTTCGGCTTGTGCAGGCCAGGCCAATGTGACGTACCTTGGAACGCAACTGAGTGCAAGTGATCGAAGACAACCTCCTCCAATTGCTTGTCAACCTCCTGCTGTTCCCGAAGAATGACATCACGCTCGCGCTCAATGGCACTGGTCTCGAGCTTGGAGTTCTGGAGGATGTCGGAGATGATGTCGACCGCCTGAGGAACGTCCTTCCGGAAACTCTTTGCGTAATAGACAGTCTGCTCGCGCGAGGTGTAAGCATTGAGGTGAGCGCCAAGGTTCTCAACTTCAAGTTCGAGAGCGTGCTGGGTGCGACGACCGGTGCCCTTGAATGCCATGTGCTCAAGGAAATGAGCAGTACCGTTCGTCGCGTCGGTCTCGGCGCGGGAGCCAGCATCTATCCAGACGCCGACGGTGGCGGTCTGCGCATGAGAATGGGACTCTGTTGCGACGGTGAGACCGTTGGAGAGAGTGGTGACCTCCGTAATTGGGCTCTGGGACGAGACAGCTGTCGCCAGCGACCGCACTGAGGCGGGTGTCTGTGAACAGATTTTCTTCAAAAAATTCCCCCATTACGCGGGTGGTAAGGACTCACTGGACGACGCGCCGCGCCGCGAAGAGCACGCCCGAGCGAGGCGGTGAGGGTACGAGAAACCATCAAGGGTATGGAAAAGTTGAGGAGGATGATGAATTCGGGAGTTCTCGGTGGTGGATGCTGCCGGGTACTTGAAACTCCGCCTCAATTCGCTTTGGTATGAGTACGAATCACGTGCAGCACAACCTCCTCGGTTTCCTTGGACCCAAAGCTGCAATCCTTCAATCTTGCTTCAATCTAGAGAGAACGTCTTACTTGAACACTCTCTTGGAATCGTGTCACACAATATATACGGATCTGTGAGAAGGAAAGGTCTGCGCCGACTGCAAACGGTAAGCCCGCTCAGAGGATTCATCGTCGAGATGGACTAGAAAGGCAAGGTGAAACACGCTGGCGTCGCGGTGCCTTGCAGCTTCTCGAGGCTGATCAGAGGCCAGCACATAAGTATATCAGGAGCTAACGATGACCATATATAGCATTCCGGGTTTCAGCTGTAAATCATCGCACCCACCTCACTTTTCTTCCGACGCGTTTTGTACCCGCCCACTACCATGTTCAGCTCTTTGCTCGACCAGATCATCCTTGCGCCCGCCAATGCCCTCTGGGTTACCCAAGGACTCCCACCCGACTCCATCGCACATCTCCATCTGTCTAAATCGCCAGATCCTGCAGTCGATTCCCATTATAAGCTGGGTACTGCCGCACAGGTCCGTTTAGTTCTCTTGTTCTCTCCTCCTCCGAACGGACAAAGAAACAGTTTTGCTAGACGACTATCGGTGTTGCTGCGCTAGCCGCGGCCCATTTCCATAAGCTTCGAACGGGCGAACAACAAGAGGTCTCCGTAGAGGCTCGACACGCCGTAATCGAATTCAGTGAGCAGCTTTGTCCTTCATCGATCCGACCTTGATCTCATCACGTGCTTCTACAGACAGTGAGAAGTACTATACCGTCGATGAGAAAATCCCGGCAAACACCATGTTCGACGAACTGTCTGATTTCTTCAAGACGAAGGATGGTTATGTGCGCTTGCACGCAAATTTCCCACAGTCAGTACCTCCCCTTCCTTGTTCCATCTCCAGGTTCCGGGGAGATAGTCGAGCATTCACGTGAGCGGATCAGCCAAAGAGAACGGCTTGTTGCATGTTCCTGCAAGCATTCCGTTTTAAGGACTGAGTTGCCCTAAAATGATCTAGGCTTGTGACTTATATAGCAGCACTCTCTTGGGCATTACTATCTCATCCAACGGTTTTTCATCTTTTCTTTCGCTTTGTTGTCCACACGCGCTGTTTACTTTTTGACCAGTTCATAGCTAATCTAAATTGCAGTCATAAACAGGGTCTACTCGATATTCTCAAATGCGCGCCTACAAAAGGCGCTGTTAGCGCCGCACTCCTGGAATGGTCCGCAGACGACTTCGAAGCCGAAGTGTTCAAGCACAACCTCTGTGCCGTCAAAGCCCGGTCCTTCGAGGTCGCCGACCGACACCCACATGCCCGGCAGACGGTCAATAATCTGCCCGTGTACATCCGCAAGATCGGGGACGCGCCGAAGAGGGAGGTCAGTGGGACGGAGTTTGCTGGGGCGTTAGATGGCATCCGCGTGCTGGACTTAACGAGGGTGTTGGCGGGTCCGACATGTGGAAGGACACTTGCGGGTGAGTCGTGTGCAGCATGATGGCTTGCCCTTCTTGTCGCCTGATGCTTTTTTGGGTAGCGCATGGAGCAGATACCCTTTTTGTAACGTCACCAAATCTCCCCGACCTTCCTGTCTTAGACGTGGACACTACCCGCGGCAAACGGACAACTCAACTTGACCTAAACATCCCGAAAGATAAAGAGACTCTCCAGGATCTTGTGAAAGGCGCCGACGTGTTCTTGCAGGCCTATCGGCCTGGTGGGTTGAAAACCCGAGGTTTTGGGCCTGAAGATGTGGCGAAAGATCGTCCAGGGATCGTATACGCGACATTGAGCGCTTACGGGTATGACGGGGAATTAAAGGATAAGAAGGGGGTATGTCCACTTAACCTTCTCACCTCGTTTTTTCTCTGCGTTTTAATTTGGTTGCAATACTGATGTTTATCATTTTCACTAGTTCGACTCTTTGCTCCAAGCGATCAGTGGAATGAACGTCGCCGAAGCACAGGCGTACAAAGAGTATATTGCTTCGACGGGCGGTGATACCAAGGATCTGCCACCACTTCGAGCGCTGCCGATGCAGGCTATTGATCACGCTGCGGGGCAATTGTTGGCGTTTTGGCATCATCACTGCACTTTGCAAGACTATTACTGTGCGTTCATCGTGTTGTCATTCTGTCCGGCATTATGTCCCGGATTGCTAACGGCATTATTTTCCTTTCCGGTCCACAGGATGGAGGTTCTTACGAAGTGCACGTCTCTCTCTCCACGACGCTACACTGGATTCGTTCCCTCGGTTATCTAGCTCCAGAAGATGCCTTTGGGAACGGCGAGCCACTACCTCCGCGCGGGCTGCCTCTTGACTCAGAGATCGCTGGGCTCTGCACGCAGGTGGAGCAGTCCATCCCAGATGCGGGCTTGGAGAAACCGGGCACAGAACACCACTGTCTCAGCGCGATTCGACATGCAGCGGTCCTGTCGAAGACGCCGGTGAGGGTAGGCGAGGCACCCATGCGGCTGGATGCGCATCGGCCGGTGTGGTTAAAGAGGCCATGACTGGAAAAAAAATAGGTAGTCCCGCAGGTGGGCGTGATCATGAGCATAGATGGTGTATGATAGTCTTCAAGAGTGTGCGTGCTAGTTTTATGGACTTTTGATACCCGGTAGAATGCTCGGACTGGAGTTTGGATCGTTGGATTGGATATGTGCATGGAGATTTTGCTAGGCCCGCTCATTTGGCACAACCAGGGATATCATGGTAGGCGATGCACAATCGCAGAGGAAGTGGAGGCACAGGACTCGAAATTGCGACCAGAACGCGTCCAATTCACATCACATGATCAAGACGCGTCCGGTGTCGGAGTTTCAAAAAGTTGAACCATCCGTCCCACGCGACAAGACTGGCATCTCCGACTGTCTTTCCTCCACTTTCCAGCGGCACCTTCCTCCGCCTTAGTATTTCACGTTCATCATGACCTCCATCGGCGCTGTGACTCGCCAAAATTGCTGCTCTTGAGATATCCTCGAAACCAAATACCACAGGCACCGCAAAACCTAGTACTAAACCTGGTCATCAGAAACAACCCAGTCAGACAAACGTTTCCAAGCTCCTGACCAAATTTGCCGCGCCCAATGCGCCTCGCCCAACGTCCAAACTAGCATTGAAGCACAAAGCTTCCACATCCTCTACTAAGATTCCAACTGGTCAAACTACCACGACCAAGCCGAAACAGCCAGCATTCGCCGCGACCTCCACCGCCCAACCCGAGATTGACATCGGGAAGTATGATGGTGAATTGGAACGCGAGAACGAGACAAGAGGACAAGTGGTCCAAGGCGAGGCAGCGCAGCAGCTTGCTCTCGATTCGAGTGTCCGAGGGTAAGTCGTTATTCACCACCAAGTTCCTAGGATCACAACGTAACGCGTCCATTACAGCGCTCTGCCTACCCGCGAATGGCATCTCTATGATTTCGATATCGGTCGCCCGCTGGGTAAGGGCAAATTTGGACGAGTCTATATGATCCGCACCAAATGCGAGCCGCGCTATATCCTGGCGCTCAAATGCTTGTACAAGTCCGAGATCATCCAGTCCAAAGTGGAGAAGCAGATCCGGAGAGAAATAGAGATCCAGCAAAATCTCCGGCATCCTCACGTTCTCCGGCTGTATGGCTACTTCCACGATGAGAAGCGCATCTTCCTCATGCTCGAGTTTGCTGGCAAAGGCGAGCTATACAAGCAGCTCACCAAATATGGTTCCTTCTCTGAACGCAGAAGTTCGGTCTATATCGACCAAATGGCCGATGCGCTTTCGTATCTCCATTCAAAACACGTCATCCACCGCGATATCAAGCCCGAGAACTTGCTCCTTGGTATCAATGGAGAGCTCAAGATTGGTGACTTTGGCTGGAGTGTGCATGCACCGGGCAATCGCCGGAATACACTTTGTGGAACGCTCGATTACCTTCCCCCGGAGATGGTCGAAGGCAAGGCACACTCAGAGAAGGTGGACTACTGGGCGCTCGGTGTTCTCACATACGAATTCATCTGCGGTGCTCCCCCATTCGAGGATCTCACAGGACACAATGGTTGGTCAATTCCCGTTGCAGCCTCACCTCCGTCATACTGAATCCGAGTACAGCCACGTACAAACGCATCCGAACCGTTGACCTGCACATCCCCTCGAAAGTTAGTGCGGATGCTCGTGATCTCATCATGTCGGTAAGTCCCACGACGGAACCTTACTTTACACGGGCTTGTTATCCTCACTGCATGCGTCTGCATCTCCAGCTGCTGCAACACGACCCGGAGAAACGACTACCACTGTCACAGGTGAGGCAGCACCCGTGGATTCTGAGATACCGGACCAAGGCCCCTTCCGTCGGCCAGGCGTCATGAGGTGGACGAGGCCCCGTGACCTGGCGCGGCGCTCCGTCGAGGTCATGCATGGGCGTAGGGATTGGGCGCTACGCCTCGGATCTGGGCGAGGGTGAGAGGGATGGGATTGGGACTTGTACTAGGACTCTCATGACGAGCTGTGGGATTCCTCTTCGCCCCTTCTTGTAAGTTACTGCTATGCCGGACGCGTGTATGCCATGCTTGGGCTTCACAGCCTGCCACGATCCGATTGGGGCTCCGATGTCGATGAGGCGATGCAGATAGGCCTTGTGTTGCTGGTCCGGCAACGCCTCGAGAAGAGAAGATCTTCGGATTGGCACTGATCATCATCGTCACCATGGGCAGCAGGGCAGCGAGAGCCTGGGAGTACACGAGATCCGCGTTTATATCCTTCCGTTTGTTCTATCAGGTATTCTCAAGGGAAGATAAGTGATGCAGACGGTGACGAGAGAGATGGCAACAATTGACGGTGCGGGATGGGATGATCATCAAGATCAGATGCAGGTATACTTGGATTATTAATAGCATGCTTAGATGGGCGAGATGACAGTGTGGAAGCAGATGGGAGTTGAAATGTTGAACGTTGGGCGATTTTCGAATTCACACTGACGAGGGGAGATGCGGCAGATGCGCAGAAACCAGATGTTTTGAATGTCAGACAAGGCGAATATGTCGAGTACAAGGGGAAAGCGAGACAACGAGGCAGCGAAACAGCGAAACAGCGCGGACAATAACAGAGACAATGGCGACGAGACAACAAGAGCAGATGAACAAAAGTGGAAGGGGCAGATAAGTTGGCGACACATTGAAACCGAGAAAGAAGCTACAAGCATAGTACAGTGTCCGTACAAGAGGGAAGGTGCCTGAGAAAAGGCGTAAGGGAAAACATAGAATGTAACCAAGAAAAGAAAAGAAAAATAAACAAACCCGTCCTGACCGCGACGGCTGCCACCTACTCCTCTTCTTCCTCATCGTCCGAGTCAACCTCCGACTCGACCTCTTCGTCAACCTCCTCGCAATCGTCGACTTCCTCCTCCACCTCCTCCACCTCCTCGTCCGACACGTCCCCAGGAAACGGATGCCCGTCCCGCTCATGCAACTTCCAGTGCCGCTTGTACGAGTCGGGGCGGGACAGCTCCTCACCGCAGAGCTTGCACTTGAGCGGCTTGCGGTTTGGGTTCTTGGGGCAGTGGTGGTTGACGTGCCGCTCACGGTCCTTGCCTCGTGTGAACGTCCGCGGGCAGAACTCGCACCGCGCCCGCCCACCCGACTTGCGCCCGCCGCCGTTCCGCTTGAGCTTTTTCGCCTCCTTGGCCTCGGGGTCTGGTAGGACCTTGGCCTTCTTCGCCCCCTTGTAGAGCGTCTTCTTGGGCTCTTTGGCCTTGGGNTCTTTGACCTTGGAGGATGAGGGGCGTGGAGACGGGAGGTCGGATGGTGAGGGTGAGGGCGAGGGTGAGGGCGAGGGCGAGGGCGAGGGGGGAATGATCGGTTGGGCCCTGGTGGCGCACTTCCGGGGGCGGGCGATGCGCGGGAGCGGCACATATTCATCCTCCTCCTCGTCGCACTGTGCGCGCTTTTTTCCTTTCTCCCCCCCCCTCCCTCTCCCCCTCCCCTTGTCCCGTGTTTCGATCCATCTGATTTTGTTTTTTGTGTCAAAAATAAAAATAAAAATAAAAATAAAAATAAAATACGATGTAGGTCGTGGGAGGGAAGGGCACGGGCAAGACGGCGCTGTTGAGGCTGTTGCTGGACACGGCGGACGTGTCGCCCAGCGCGACGGCGGAGCAGCGCGCCTCGCTCGACCGCTTCGTGCGGGGCGGGGCGAAGCCCACCGCGTCGATCCAGACGGCGTGCGTCGAGCTGTGCGAGTCGCGGTTCGATCGGACGCTGCTGTCGGTGATCGACACGCCCGGGCTGGATTTCGAGGAGGGCAAGGAGCTGACGCTGGAGAGGCAGGTGTCGGGGGTCGTGAAGTATTTGGACGCGCAGTATGCGGATACGATGAGCGAGGTGAGGGGTGGTGCTTTGTCGAGATTGGGATACTGATTTTTTTTTGCGCTGGGGGACGTTGCTTTTTGTCGACTTTTTTTTTTGATATTTGATTTTTGTTGGGTGGTCGTTCTGATGTTTGTGTTTAGGAATCGAAAGTCGTGCGGCAGAGCAAGGGCGATCAGCACGTCCATCTGTATGTCCCTGCCCTTCACCCGAACAGCGTCAGTCTCGATAATGGCTTACCATCTCACATTCAGGTGCATCTACGTCGTCGACCCTGGTTCTATCATGACAGTCGAGGCTCGGCGTCGGCTGTCTTCGTTGCCCTCCAAGACCCGCTCAGAAACGACCATCTCGTATCGCCCTCCTGACACGCCCTCTTTGACGGACGACAGTCAGGACGATTCTGACGACGAGGACGCGCCGGAAAAGCTCACCATGTCGCCCGCCGAGCTGCGCATCATCCGTCGCCTTTCCGCGCGCGTCAATATCTTGCCTGTCGTCGGCCACGCCGATTCTTTGACGGACGCGAAACTGAAAGCGGTCAAGGCGACCGTGCGCAGGGACTTGCTCCGAGCCAATTTGGATTTTTGGCGTGTTCGAGCCCAAGGCCAAGAAGACGGACGGGGCGAAGGAGGAGCGCAACAACGGAGTCAAGTTTGGAGAGGGCAAAGACGAGGACGGGCACGCGGGAGGCGAGGAGAGCGACGAAGAAGAGACGGAGAAGCCGACGGAGCGCACGTCTCGCCCCGTCATCAAGCTGCGCACCGGACGCAGCAGCAGCGGCTCGCACCGCTCGCGCTCGCGCTCGCGTTTGGAGCTCGCGTCGGAGCCGAACGAGCCGGAATGGCCGGATTTTCAGGACAGGGAGAGCGTGGCGAACTTGCGCTTCTCTGCGGCGGTCGTCGCGCGCGGGGACCTGAGCGCGCTGCTCCCGTTCGCGCTCATCGCGCCCGAGCACGCTCGGCGGCGCCGCGCGCCTGCGAGCATCCTGACGCCGTCGGACGACGGGCACGCGAACGGACACGGGTCGCCGGTGTCGCCGTCGAGCCGCTCGGTGCGCAACATGCCGTACCTGCAGGCGCCGCCGGAGGAGTTGAAGGGCGTGTTCACGCGCGCGTTTCGGTGGGGCAGCGTGGATGTCCTGGACCCGACGCACTGCGACTTTGCGGCGATGCGGACGGCCGTGCTGTCGACGCACACGAAGGTCGGTCTCGTTCGCTGTTCGTGCTTCGCGTGACTCGTCGTTTGACGTGCATTCCCCCTTTGAATTTTTTTTTTGCTGTGGTCAAAAAAGATCCTCAAGACGCGGACGAAGGAGGTGCTGTATGAGAAGTACAGGACGGAGAAGCTGCTCGCTCGTCGCGCTACCCAGAAATTTGGCGAGGAGGAGACGAAACGGTTGTTAGAGGGTGAGTCCCGTTCAATCGGTGTCATCCTCATCGATGAAGCCGGACTGATAGCTGATTGCTCTGCCTTCGACGTCATTGCAGATCTCGGGCTGTGATGCTTGCTTTCCTTTTTTTTTGTTTGGATATCGTTTTGACCATACCCTTGCTTTACTTATGCCCTCTTGTATTCTTACCGCGGAGTCTTGGGCGCCTCCGGTCGCCTGTCATCTTTGTTACCATCTATTCCTTTGATCGTTTACCCCATTTACCCTCCCGATTGACGCATTGATGTGTCTTCCGTTTCGTTCGGAATGACTGCTGGATCTCACTCATTTTTTTTTCTGCATGCATATACTTGCTCTTATCTACGCTCTGCTAGTTTCTGTTTTCGCCGCTACCACTAAGTTCCGACTGGGAATACACGTCAATTGTCATGGCTCGTCGAATGAACACGACCGAAGTGTCCTTTGCTCGAGGTCCGTCCGAACTTGCGCTATCGCTATCGACGGTGATGCGCTCGGCTCTGATATCGCTCTATACGTGCATGCCGTGTATCAAGGAGATGACGGACCTCCCAACTGTATAGGTAGAGTAATTAAGGCGATCTCGAGTAACGTAATTGGCGGTCGGAAGCTCGAGGACGCCTCGAGGACGCGTCCGAAGCGAGGGAAGGGGGGTATGTATAAAGGCCCAAAACGCAGACTGGGCGTCACGATTTCGCCAACTTGTCGATCTCCTCCTGGGACATGTTGTCCAATCGCTGTAGCAGGTACTCGACCTGCCCTCGGACGAGCATGTCATAGGCTCCGTCAGTGTGGACTCATCGGGAATGAGGGTGTGGCCGGTGCTGCTGCTCACCTCGACCTCCTTTGTGAGCGGGATGATGTAGTTCTCGTAGAGCTCGACGACGCCCTCGACGTCGATCTTGCCGTTGGTGCCGTTGCAGAGCGGCTGGGGCTCGCCGTCGGAGGCGAAGTCTTGTGCGTAGAGGCTCGCTTTTTTGCGGAGGCGCTGCAGCAGCTTGTGTTCGACCTCGGGCTTGGTGATGAGCCCGGCGAGGGCGTCTTGGTTCCGGGTCTGGATGTGCGGGATGAAGGCCGCGGGGTCTTCGATGAATTTGGATTCGGATACGAATTTGCCTGTTCGAAGTGGGGAGTGGGGGAGGCAAGGTGAATAGGTGAGTACAGGGAAAGGAGGGGACGGGGGAAGGAGGGTTCTTCGTACCGTAGTGCACGCGCTTACTGATGGCTTGTAGGACTTCGATGTCGATCGTGGCGGCGCTGCCGTAGTTCCCGTCGTCCTCGTACTCTTCGTCGCCCGTGATGCCCTTGGCACGTTTCATCTTGGCGAGGGCAAGAGTGGCGGAGCGCGTTATGCGGGGGACGATGTAACGGGTGTAGAAGGAAAGGATGGATGCATTGGCGTTGACGTCGTTGGGGTATAGGATTTTTGGGTATTTGAGCGAGGGGAGGATGGGGGCAGGGAGGTTGGTGGTGAAGGGATATTCGTCAGGGCTGCAGAAATGTGAGTCGTTCCGTGCAAACGGACTTTGTCTTTTGTGTATGAGGCGGAGCTCTTACCTGGTGTATCTTCGTGCTTTGGCTGTGGGGAAGGTGGGATTGAGGAGATTGCTCGGTAGAAGTCGAGTCACGATACACGCACCGTGGAAACATTCTGTTTCGTGCAAGAACCAGACGAGCCAACTGTCGCCGCCGAGCTGCTCCCTGAAAGCTCCCAGCTCGTATATTTTTGGGTTGTGTGCGAACTGGGCTCGCTCAATCAGGGAGAAGATGATGGTGTCCTCGAGCCGGGTCAAGATGGATCGGATTCTATCGAGGGAGAGAGGATTCTCAGAAATCATATAATTGGCCTGCATTTTTGAACCGCCCGGGAAAGAAGATAAGAGCTCGAGCGAGAGACGCTTGTTGGTCGAGTCGGAGAGCACGGAGGGGGAGCGACCCATGAAAATGAATTGGAGCAAGGCTTTTGACGACTTTGCAGAGCCGATCGGACTTGAAGTTGACCCGGGAGAGATGCGGGGTAATGATAAATAGCCCTGAATTTCTTTAGGACCTGAATCCCCTCGTCACCCATAAGTACTTTGAAACTTCAACGTTAATTCAACTTCTATCCGATTCATCACCGACAACGTCCGTGTGTCCCGAACACGTCCTGAGTCAGGGTTCTCATTTACGCTTTATTTTTCATTCATTTGAGTGACAGGTTTTGAAGTTTTCAAGCGCCCGGCTCACAACTGCGCGGCGGGGCTGCGCGCGTCCCACTGGGTTGCGCACAGCAACTGCAGTTTGTTGCATCACCTTCACTTTCATCTTCTCTTCATGTCCTGCGCACGCATCGTCTTTCGCTGCTTCAAAGCCCTCGAACGCCTGGGAGATAGAATAACCGGTGCGGCTGGCCCGTACTTCGTCGGCCTTGCTGTCCTCTTGTTTTCCACAGGAACCATCTGCTTCTGTCAGTTATGTTCCGTTCGTTTCCTCTTCATGCCATTCGTCTCACACAGTTTGTCACCCATCAGTAGAAATCATACTGCCTTGTCTGCCTTTGCCATGGCTGTCCGTTCCCCCATGCTTTCTCATCATTCTGAACATGTTTGGTCATTACTACCTCGTCTGCACTGTGTCTCCTGGATTTGTCGACGATCCTCCGCTTGTACAGGGTCATGGGATCACCTGGGCAAAACGAATAGATCCGACACCCGTGTCCGGCGTCCATTGGTCCACAGAACTTAACATCACGCGTGCCGAGGTGACGAAGTGTAGAAAATGCGGTCAGACCAAGCCAGAGGTATGTTTGCACTCACTGTCAACAGAACCTTACGGCTTATCCTCTTCATCTTCCCCCTTTCATCCTCTGAGAGGACGCACCACTGCCGTATATGCAATCATTGCGTGCTGAAATATGACCATCATTGCCCGGTAAGTGTCCTGCGCATGACGTCTCCGTATCGGAATGAGTTCACGAATCTCGTACTCCGGCCTCGCAGTGTAAGCCCCCCAAAGTGATCTTCGTAATACTAGGTGCTCATTACTGCGCAGGGATCAACCAATGTGTAGGGCTCTACAACGAGCGGCATTTCGTCATGTTCATGTCCGTGACGGTACCTTCGCCTCCCCATTTTCGTATCTCAATTTGATCCGAATTTCACAGGGCGTATACCGTCTTCGCAACATTTTGGTTCTCTATTCTCGGCCTAGACCACTTGTTAGATGCTCTAGGCATCCGCTTCGATGTGAGCTCCCCTTCCCCCATCTCTAATTCCCTCACGCTAACGATGTATAACAAAGGATCACTGGCCATACCGCATGCCAGCTGTCATCTATATCATGATTTGGGTACTTTCTGCCGTTATGTGTCTGGCTGTCGGAACCATGCTGCTATGGCACCTATGGAGTGTCGCCATCGGTGAGACCTCGGTTGAAGGTCACGACCACGATGTTTACCGCAGTCTCGCCAAGTCCCGCGGCGAGGTGGGTCAACCCCCGTTCTCTTCCTAATTTTTTCTCATGACACCCATTTTTGTTCAAGACCTTCGTCAACTCGTATGACCTTGGGCATGTTCAATTTTATCGTCGCTATTACTCCTTGTTGACTGTGCGCTCAGAAAGCGCAAGAACCTCGAACTATTTTTGAATATCGGACCGGAGGGGTAGTAAGCATTTCCGATTTCGAGCACGTTTTCTGGTGATTGAACTTGTCGCTATAGCCCATTATACACCCTACTCCTTCCCCTGAGAGTACTTCCATACACTGATGGCCGGTCCTGGGCCCGTAGGCCCGGACACGAGCGACACCACGGCGTACGAGTGGGCGAGGAGCTCACAGATGATGAGGACGATGAGTGATACCACGCAGATTCAGACATTGCGTTTTTGGAATGCTAACTTCTTGCATCCCGAAGCCACGTACTTACATGTAATTATTGACCATTGACCTCTTTTGATCTATGCTATCGTCGAGTGTCATTAAACGTTGCAGTGAGTGCTCTTTCTTATGCGTCTTTTCAATTTCTTTTGCGTTTTTGTATGATGACAGTTTGCCGGGGCCAGTTGACCCTTTGAAGGCGACGATCCGACGCTTGCATTCGTGTGGGCGGTCGGATTGTAGCTTTGGAAAGTGGTTTGATATAATTCCGGTTTTTTTGGACCTTGTTGCTTCGCGACGGTCTGGTGATCTGATCCTTCTTCCCTTTCTCATGTTATTGATAGTGTCGACCTGGTGGTGCTGGTAACTGAACGATTGTTCCCCCCCTTACCTAGATGAAACTGGTGCTGCTACGCAAACTTTGGCTATGAGCATGCCTTAAGCTCTGGATAATTTGCTATCTTCCATTGAAGGGAGTCCTGTCAAATGCAAACTGTATCTTGTGCAAGTTCTGCAAATCATAGGAAGCCTTCCAGTTGTTCGAACTTCCAGGCAATCGCATCGGCGCACAACTCTGAGAAGATCGTGCGAATCGTTTGGTGTAAGATGGATGACTCACTGCTGGGAACGCGGTTATGGTTTGACGCAGGGAGGCACTTTCTGGTTCATGGTTGAACGCGCTTCCTTCATCTTTCTCTGACATCTTCGATTCATTTGTTGAGACCCGAAGGATTCGCGATATGATTGGATGGTGAGCGCGATGCCGAAGGTGAATTTCCTGCTTTTTTTTTGTCCCGCGTCGAAGTACACTGACTTTTGAGGGACAGTCGGTGCTTGGCGCACGCACTTGGTATTCCAAAGGAACCTTGGGCTTCCTTTCTCCTACCCTCTCTCAGACAATCAGGCCCACCGATCGATCAGTCGAGTCATAAACCGTACTAGGGCTTGCGATTGGAACACAGAAGTCGCACATAAAGATGTCTATCACAGCAGTCATACGTAGTGTGTGAGCAGGAGGGTCTCCAGAAGGGGGTTTTTTTTGAACCGGTCAATCGCCAGAACCGTTCGCACTAGCACGGCAGGGTAATTTTGCAATCGCTGAACCTCGGTCAAGCTGGCAACCTATGCGATATGCACACCATGACTTCAGACGATTGTGTCAACATTCGATACTGTATCCCCCTCAACTTGCGCTGGTCTTCCACTGACCACAAATTGTCCATGATTTTCTTTAAAATAGGTTGGCCGGTCTGCTACAACAATAGCGCTCGGACCGTCGTTGATGATTGGCTTCTGGTGCTCCGACCCGAGACCGAACCCCCCGTTCCCTCCTCCCGCTTCTCGTGGAATTGAACCAGTCTTCCAGTCATCGGATGTGGAGTTGCATCATAATCAGATGACACCGTGGTCATCGTCAATCTACATCCGCCAATGACTCCTGCAGGAAACATATAGGGGTGACGATAGCATGGGAGGGAACCCAGGTTCCCCCGTTCCCTTCGACTAACATCATGACTCCCCCCATCGCGACCTCTCCTACGTACGAAGACACCACGTCTATCCTGTCGTCCATCAAAAGTGGACTCGGTGCCAACATCAAAGTGGCTCCCGAGGTCGCCGAAGACTATGAGGGCAAATACCAGTTTGCCCCTATCGAAGAGGCGCAAGTGTCTCGAGCGATGATCAAGCGGTGAGAATTTCGACCTTTCGACTCCGGATCTGGTCTTCATTGTGTCTACAGGTATTTCAATACCATGTACGAGAGAGTCGTCTCCGATGTGGTCATCGTCGGTGCCGGCAGTGCCGGTCTATCGTGCGCATACCACTTGGCAAAATCTCGTCCTGACCTGAAGATCACAATCCTTGAGGCCAACGTTGCCCCCGGAGGGGGCGCTTGGCTTGGTGGCCAGCTTATGACCCCCATGGTACATTCATTTGCGCCTCCATCGCACCGCCTTCGCTCACTCTGTCCCGCTGTAGGTTGTTAGGAAGCCTGCCGATCGTTTCCTGACGGAACTCGGCATCCCCTTCGATGACGAGGGAAACTTCGTTGTGGTGAAGCACGCCGCACTCTTTACGTCGACCATCCTGTCCCGCGTGCTGATGATGCCGAACGTCGTCTTGATGAACGCGACGGCTGTCGAAGACCTGATCATCCGTGAGGATTATCAAGGACGGCAACGAATTTCGGGAGTCGTCACGAATTGGACGCTCGTCGCGCTCAACCACGACACGCAGTCGTGCATGGACCCGAACACTATCACCGCGCCCATCGTCATCTCGGCGACGGGTCACGACGGACCCATGGGTGCTTTCTCGGCGAAGCGCCTCGTGAGTGCCGGCTTGCTCAAGGAGCTCGGAAATATGCGCGGTCTTGATATGAATCGCGCGGAGCCTGCTATCGTCAACGGCACCCGCGAGGTGTCTCCTGGTTTGATCATGACGGGTAAGTCATGCCTTTCTCACCCTGGTTTCTGCTTTTCAATTTAACATGGCAAAATCAGGAATGGAGCTATCGGAGCACGACGGATCGAACCGCATGGGTCCCACTTTCGGCGCTATGATGGCCAGCGGCATCAAGGCCGCCAAAGAGGCTATTCGTGCGCTCGACTCCCACCAAATCGTCGACGGCAAAGTGGTCGCTTAGGTCAATAGTGATTGTAAAAGGAAATCTTTGGGCGGGTGTGAAAAAGTTTTAGAACGTCATTTTTTGTTGTGTAGCCAATATGGATTTTTACTCTCAACTCATTTGGTCATGGTAAACGGGGGTAAACGAAGCAGCTGCTCTGTCAGGTACGAGGCCGATAGTTTTAGATCCTAACATGTACAAATAAACACTCAGAATGACGCGTCCGATTCACACCCAAACTAAGCACATCTGCACTTTTTAATTGTCTATATGGGATACAGTCTTCCATCCATGACAAGTCCCGCCGAACAAGTCCGCGCTCTGATGGCGCGTAAGGATGCCATTGAAGCCGAGCTTGACACCCAAGCTTCCATCCTGCGCGCGAATGAGGCGGACATGCGCACGCCTCTCGTCGATCGGGAGGGTTTTCCGCGAGCGGACATCGATATCTGGGCCGTGCGGCAGGCGCGCGTGCGCATTATTGAGCTGCGCAATGACCTGAGCGGCCTGATGGACGAAATTGGTGAGGCGCTGCAGAGCGTGTACGATCCTGCCAATGTCCAGCCATCAGAGGGGAGTGTCGAGAAGTCGAGTGAGGAGAGTCGGGAGGCCCTCAAGCCTTTCGCGAAAGTGAATGCCGTAGCTCCTGGTAGCCCAGCGGCGGATGCGGTATGCCTGTTTGGATGGACCTCTCACTTGCCATTCTTCTAACCTTTGGCACGACATGAAGGGCCTGCTCCGTGACGATCTCATCGTCGAATTTGGGCACCTCCGGCACGTATCTTTCGCGTCGTCATCCTCTTTGCAACCTCTCTCCGAATTGGTAACTGTAAATGAAAACGTGCGTGATGGTTTCTTGTTGTGATTTTTGTCAAAAACGTGCTCAGATACGTACGCCTACAGAAGGTGATCAAGGTTGTTGTGCACAGAGGTGAACAGGGTGCTGTTCCTTTGAGCTTCACCCCGCGACAAGGCTGGGGTGGGCGAGGCATGCTAGGGTGAGTGTTTTTGGCAAGTCAATCCTTTCATTCTACAATCCCAACTTTCCAGATGTCATATCGTGCCATTTACACCGCCATAACGGATGAATGTGAAGATGAAATGATGGTGTACGAATATTCTGATATTGTTGTATTTGTCGCGCCTGTTCTTTTTCTGTTGTGCGTCTTAGTATCTGCATTCAAAATCCATTCAGATATGTGGCCGTAAAAGTACAACATCTCCCAGAGCGAAACCGGTCACAGCTTAGCCTTCGTCCTGCTCCCATAAACCAGCGCTGAGTCCATGTTGGACCTGTCAAGCGAAGTTATTTTTGCCCTCTTGACATCCTCCCGTGCCGCCTTTAGACCCCCTTCAATGATCCATCGACAGAAGGCCTCGATATCGACATCTCTCTGTGCCTCATCCTTATTGTACGACCACACGGCGTGTTCCAAAAGGTAAAAGCCCGAGGCAACGTGAGCAAACAACATGAAGGCAGGCCGAGGAACTAGCATTGGAACTGGTTGCTTATACGCAGCTTGAAGCTCCTCTAAGCCGGTCCGAAGAAGGGAGAGCGGCTCTTCAATTTGCATCTTGAGCGGGTCGGGCACGGATGCCAAACTCATCTCAGCCCACTGAGGGATCACCTTCACATGAGGAAAATGAAGGCTGCACGTAGATTCAAGTACTCACATCTATAAAGGATTTGAGAGCGCCTTTGATCTGGATCGTTCTGAGAAGGTCCAGCGATAGCACCGTGATTGTGCCTTCCCAGATCTTCTCTACGAGAGAGTCCCGGATGAGCCTGGTACTGTGTGAATACGACGTTTTGCCTAGAACAAAAGTGAGGGCTCTCCTAACCTTCCAATCATGTTCTCCTCCATATAACCCTGGCCACCCATGCTCGACATGCATTCTTCCATGGCTGATACCGCCTTCTCCGCTGCAAAACCCTTGATGATAGGAGTTAACAGCCTAAACCTCAGCTCCTCGTCCTTGCTCGCCGTCCCGCACTCCGTCTTCCCCAACAAATGAACAGCGCCAAACGTCAAATGCACCAGAGCGCGATAGACAAGAGAGATCTTGGCAAGCTCAGCGACGTGCAGCGGGGTATCGACGAGCATCTGTTTGCCGCCGTTGACGGCGCGCACGGTCGCGAACGAGCTAGCTATGGCGAGACATTTGCGGAGCGCACCGACGGATCCGATGGCGGAATGCACACGCGTGATGTTGAGGACGGGCGCGATGCACCTGACGCCTTGATTCTGCGGTCCGAGGAGGTAGCCTTCCGTGCCGTTGAGCGAGAGCTCTGCAGTTGGGAGGATGTGTGTGCCAATCTTGTTTTTAAGTCGGTGAACATATATATTGTTGCTTGTTGATGGCGGTAGAGGACTGGGAGGCTCGTGAACGAGAGGGAGGCGAAGGGGTACGAGAAAGAGTGATAGGCCTCGCGAACCCTGCGAAAGTGATCCTGTCCGGGCCAAGGCGACGGAGACGTTGCTGTCCGTCGCGCTAGAGAACCATTTGAAACCGTCGAGCTTATAAACTGGGCCTAAGGGGTGAGCGGTGATTTCAGAGGAGGGGGCGGCTGTGGTTTCGGTTTGCGAGACGTCGGACCCCCCTGGACGCTAATTCTTTTGTGAAGTGTGGCCAGCCCTGGCGTAAAGGGAGCAGCTCACCTCCGTCATCCATTGCCCCGCGGTGAATGCGGTAGACGGATCGCGGCTAGAAAAGTGAGTCAACGCTTGTTTCAAACGCCTGGCGCTGATTGCCAAGAACTAGGATGCGTACCTGACAAGGCGTGGAAAGACGTCCTTCTGCATTGCAGGTGTACCGAATAACTCTAATACTGTGAAGACATGAAGCACATGTTCGTGCGCAAGAAAGTATGACGGTACCTCGAGCACATCCATCTGTCATGGCGATGGGGCAGAAGACCTGATAGATGCAATCCAGCTCACCATTCTCGAATAAATATGTAATGACCTTACCACTTGACCGTCTCCGCTCATGAGAAGCATCTTAACAAAGGCATGGATCCTGCTATGCTCCCCATGCTTCCGATCGTAAGATATAGCGACGACTCCTTCTTTCTGAACAGCGGCTTTGAGGCCTCTCCAGCCTTCGGAAGTGTGAAGTATATCGACGCGTTGACCCCACTGATTGTATTGGGTGAGATAGGGAGGGGTTGCGAGGTTGCTGAGGGCACGGATTTCTGGTCACGCAGAAAGATATCTAGATGGAGGTCATACGCTGGAAACCAGTATGTAGGCTTACCTGGGATAGTCTCCCGTTCGAGTCTTCTAAGATCTGCGTCGACCTCGGCATGCACACTGCATTCTGGGGTGAGAAAACAGTAAATGCATAAGCATTGAACACACCTCTTCGGGAAAAGACGCTTCAACAAAGTGAACAGAACAGGGTCTGCACCGTAGGGCTCATCGTCAGAGAACGGTAGCTATATGTTCATTGTTGATTGACAGGTCGATTCGCACAACAAGGAGCAAGTGTTGAGATGCTCACCTGCTGGAAGCCCTCTTCGACGCGCATGGCACAAAAAGTCAAAGTGAGACGGCAGTTTGTCTGGACTCTGAACGCTAGAATGGGTTCAATTGCGTTCTTATTGTGAGCCAAGACGAAGCTGCGCCCTGGTGTATGATACCGTGTATCTGAGCTTCATCATAATGCATATGCATAAGGTCCGGTCGGCCTCGAATAACACGAGATAATGTCGAAAATCTAGAGATCTTGAAGAGATCACGCAGCTCGGCGACGAGTCCGAGGTCATGTTAGGGACATTCCCCATCTTGCAAATAATGCAGCTCATTTCTGGCTGGTAAAGAAAATTAAAATGCATGCAGATTGAAAGCGAAATTCTGGAATTTCAGGGTATTCAGTGTTCACTGGGTGAAAACCAAGTGGGAACAGACATCTGAACAGTGAAGTCACTAACGATCGGACCGGTACCCACCGGGTGCTATTTAGTATTCAGTCACAGTGCGGCTTTCTCACACCCGCCAGTGACAATGTCGGCCTGCCTTCACTTTACTCGTCGGGTATGAGAGTTTTTGACTGTGATTCTGAGCATCCCAGCCTTAACACGTCGCACTCAGGTCTGGAAATCTTTCATAGATAATAAAGGTGTTAAACTTTCGAATCGACTCGCGATTTGCAACTGATTCGCGTCATCCTTGCCCGTTTGTAGGCCACGATGCACAGTGCTTTCCCAACGTATGGTTGCTCCATGAAATAGCACTCATCGAACTGTCCTCACCTCCGCGCAGCTTAACATCCATCATGCGCGACCTGGAGTTGTAGAGGCCTCTTTGAAGATTGAGCCGTACAACGGTACGTTCGTCAGCATACTAGCATGGGACATGGCTGATTCACTCACACATAAAGCGAAGTGAACAGAGTCGGAGTACGGTATCTTGTCAAGTCTGAGTGGTGACCGCAAACGGCTGACCTCTTCTTCTGAAGACTGTGCATGGAGGTCTTATCTTGTCTTTGACGGATACCCTAGGCTCCCTTGCTCTCGCCACAAAAGGTCAATTCATGACCGGCGTTTCCACAGATATTGGAGCCTCATTTGTCAAGCCCGCGGGACGTCCGGGCGATGTCCTCAACATGACTGCCTCGTTAACTGCAATGGGTATGTGTCCATCACTGAGACTAACAAGAAGTTGATCGTATGTTGATCCTATCGTACCTAGGTAAATCGCTGGCTTTCACGCGCGTTGACTTCACAAACTCCTCTGGAGATCTTGTTGCCTACGGGCGTGAGTGCCTTGAATCAATTCTGGGTATACCATTGTAATGGGTGTCTGACTTCCTGCGCAGACCACACGAAATATATTGGCAAGTCAATACACCATTCGGTCAGTCATCTCCACGGAAAGATGCATTGCTATGCTGACCTCTTCCTAAAGGATAACGTCAAGTTCTCTGAAGATGGCGAGAAGATTGTGGCCGGAAAGGATGTTGATTAGCCAAACCTTGGGTTTGATCCTCTCTTGAGAGTATTCATCTTGTAGCAACTTATCATATCGCCGTGAAATCCTGAAAATCGCATGATTGGCTGGATCGACTTTTTGGATGAATTTGAACAATGTTATTCAACTTTGCTTCCTGTGGGAGACAAGTTTCTCGCTCAGCTGAGCCGGCGAATGGAAATGATGCGCGTGCATGCTGTGACACGGCCCGGTGTCCAATACACGCCTTCCCCGTTCCGCACGACATACACCCATCTCCTTACAACCTTGCAACCAACACTGCTCTTGTTCCCTACTTGTACCTCGCAGATTACTGGCACACTTTGAAATGGAAGAACAAGCGAATCTTTTGCCAGATGATTCTCCCCGACGCAACCCGCGTTTGCGCACAACTTCTCTCACATCATCACAAGCTTCCAGGCTAACGCAGAGCACGAGCGCGTATCATTTGCGAAATCCAACACTGCGTGAGCGGACCTCTTCCACAAGCATTCGGTAAGAGCAGTACCTTGAACATGGTACCGAAATCTTGAGTTGATGGGGATCTCAGTATGCATGAACAACACATTCTCGCGCCCATTCCACTGCGCCACAGCGCACTACAGACACCAGACCTTTCCTCCCCACGATGGGCACAAACGCCCTCGCCATCCTCCTCTCGTGCTATATCACCGGCCGTTTCGTACAGGCAGCATTTGCACTTTGGTACGCTCATGGATGCGAAGGAGAGGTTGGGACATGATCGAGATGGAGAGCAACGAGATAGTGGGGGGATGGGGAGGAGGTGGCTTCGGTGGATGCATAGGCATGGTATGAGAGACTGGGTTCTTCTGTGTGCGGTGCTGGGATCGGCGTTAGTGAAGTGGAGTGTTGGGTTGGGGACGTATTCAGGTCAGTGCTGTGAACTGCTTCCTACCGACTGTTAAGTGAGAGTTGATATTGGATCATCCATATCTAGGACAAGGAACGCCGCCTATGTTTGGTGACTATGAGGCGCAACGACACTGGATGGAGATCACCACTCACTTGCCTATCTGGCAGTGGTACACATATGATCTGCAGTATTGGGGGCTTGACTATCCACCATTGACAGCATATGTTTCTTGGCTGTGTGGTATCATGTACGTTTTTTCAATTCTCCGTGTAGCCTCAGCTGACGATGACACAGCGGATCGTTGATTGACACATCTTGGTTTGCTCTGGACAAGTCGCGAGGCATTGAAACTGAAAGTAGCAAAGTATTCATGCGTGCTACTGTTCTCGTACTCGACTACATCGTATATGTGCCGGCATTATGGATGTTCGTGCGTGTTTGGCACGGCGGCCGATCTCGACGAACACAGGTATTCATTTTATGTAGTTGCAGCAGGGAAAATGCTAATGCACCAAGGGAAGCATCTAGCTTTTCTCACACTCCTTCTACAACCTGCCCTGCTATTGATCGATTTCGGTCATTTTCAGTATAATTCTGTCATGCTTGGTGACTGCTTGTTCACATTGAACCCACTCCCCTGTGATGACTGATGTGCATATCTCCGTCTAGGGTTCACCTTACTCGCTATCAATTGTTTCATTGCCGGACGAGATCTACTGGGGGCCTTCTTCTTTGTTTGCAGCCTCGGATTTAAGCAAATGGCTCTTTATTATGCACCTGCTATCGGTTCATACCTAATTGGAAAATGCCTATACCTAGGCCCACAAAATGGGTGAGTATACTCCCAACCACAGATTCAACATACTCAAAGATTGGTCACATGTGCAGCCTACAACTGTTTGTTCGACTTGCGATTGTCACTTTGGCCTCCTTCCTTCTTCTTTTCCTTCCTTTTCTACCTCCCTTTGCGCCGCTCTCTTCCATCCTGGATCCCATCTCTCGCATATTCCCATTCAATCGCGGGATCTTTGAGGATAAAGTGGCGAATTTCTGGTGTGCGTCGAATGTCGTTCTGAAATGGAGGTCATGCGCATCGCGAAGTACACTTGTGCGCCTCTCGACAGTGTTCACAGCGGTCGGTTTTTTGCCCGCCGCGGTTGCACCTGTGCGAGCGTGGTTGCAGCTCGGTGAGGAGATGTCTACAGATAGCGCAAACAAGGTTGGCAAAATCGCCACCGTACCGCCGGTCATACAGCCAGTACTGCTTCATGCATTGTTGAGCAGTGCGATGTCGTTCTTCTTGTTCTCATTCCAAGTGCATGAGAAGACCATTCTACTGCCGTTGCTGCCGCTCACTTTACTGCAAGTCGGCGCAGCGCAGGATTCTATTGCGTTCAAGATGGGTACTTTGGTAAACAACGTTGCCATTTTCAGGTACGTTTTGACAAGAAGGGTGCGCTGGGACTCGGGGGTGCTGATGGCCTTACAGTATGTGGCCTTTGCTGAAACGGGACGGTCAAGCTATTCAGTACCTCGCCCTGACGCTTCTGTGGAATCGATTCATTGGCCATAATCCCTTCAGAATACAAAAGCCGACTTATTTTGATCTTTTCGCTGTCGTGAGCCGCTCTTTTCCTTATGAGGGGATAGCACTTATGCAGATTTCAGACTGTATACATGGCTTGCTTGTCTCTTCATAGTCTTGAGCTGTTGTTTTCGCCTCCTGCACGATACCCAGACCTATTTCCAGTGCTCAACGTCCTCATCAGCACGCCGATATTCGTCCTGACCTGGCTTTGGAGCATGAAGTCTTTGATAGAAGCTGGCTGGGCTGTTGGCGTGCTGGGTATGGGCAGCCGGAGTCGACGCGCGTCAGTGAGTGACAAGGGACACAGCGGAGAGCAGGCACTGGCCACGCAAGATGGTATTAGTCCTATGGCTACCAGTTCAGGAATGGGGCGTGAATTTGGAATGAGGGCGCACAGCTTGGGGCGTAAGTCTGGGAGACGGAAAGCGCAGATTTCGAGTACGGTGAGCGTGGAGTTTGTTAGGGAATAATCAAAGTCAATGCTGTGCGTCATATGAATCGGAAGAATGTACTGTACACAGCTTTCGAGTATTTGGGGTTCATCAGCATCGTTATGCCATTCTATAGCCAATGCCGGGAGTCTACTTTGATGCACCAACTCTGGGCCGGCGGGCCCAGAGGGTATTTTCGGGGAATCGTTTTCGGTGTGTCGGAGAGGGGCAGCACGTGACCTTGGGTATGGCCGATGAATGACATGTACTGTGCGGCGTCTTCAAAGTCTTCAAACATTTGTCACAATCCGCCTGTCCTCCCCCACATCATGTTTTCTGCCGCAATATTCGCCCCCCGTCCTCGTCTCGCCCTCTCTCGTCTAACCATTCGCTCGTTAACCACAGAGACCATCTCTTCTTCTGTCTCGCAACCTCCCCCACCCCCGCCCGGTGCTGTCAAGCACCCGACCACCAAGCCTCGCACCCGACTATCCCCCGCACCTCGTCCAGTAGTCTCACATCGCCATCAGCCATACCCCCATCTACCACCCAACTTTGGACAGAACCAGCTCCTCCCAGTCTCCAACTCCACACGCGCGTTGCTCGAGAGCATAGTAGCCGATTTTGAGGCCCCCATTCGCTATGCCTTCGCGTACGGTTCGGGAGTATTCGAGCAGGACGGTTATACCCCCGACCCCAAAGGTCCCATGCTCGATTTCATGTTCGCCGTCACCCACCCATCCCATTTCCACTCGATAAACATGAATCAGCACCCAAGCCACTATGCACTTCATGCCCGGCTTTTCGGCTCATCTTTCGTGTCAAGTGTGCAAGAAATGGGACCCGGTGTATGGTTCAACGCATACGTGCAGACGAAGGGTGTGGTGAGTTCTTCTCTGTTCCGCGATGACCGTCGACAGTCAAACAGCTTGCCGTAGACCATCAAATACGGTGTCACCACCGTCGACAATCTGTGTTCCGATCTACTGAACTGGAACTCGCTCTATCTTGCGGGCCGCATGCACAAGCCGCTGCGCATCATCAAGGATGATCCGCGCGTGCGCCTGACGCAGCAGGTCAATCTGACTTCGGCCGTGCGCGCGTCCTTGCTCATGCTCCCCGCCGAGTTCAGCGAGACGCAACTGTTCGAGACGATTGCGGGCATCTCGTACAGCGGTGACCCACGCATGATCTTGCCGGCGGAGAATCACGGAAAGGTCGGGAACATTGTGCGCGCACAGGGCCCGCAATTTCGTGAGCTCTACCACCGCCTTGTGGTCGGCTTGCCCGGCGTATACTGGCCTGGGCATTTGACGACGATCAAGCAAGACACAAGTGCGCATGCGCGCGCTGCTCATTTGAAGAAGCTCCCGTCGAACCTGCTCGCACACGTGAAAGAGTCGTATGGGTCGTCCCTTCCCTCGATAGAAGCTGATGAGACTGCGTATTGGACACGGGTTGCGGGTGACGAAAAGCTGCCTTCTGTGATTAGAGATCGTAAGTCGATGATTGATGCTATCTCACATTTGCTAATTGTAAAAATCTGTATATCACAGAGATGAGCGGAATCGTTCGTTCTCCGGCTACCATTCAGACATTGAAGGGGATCGTCAGCGGCGGGATCGGCACGACCATACGCTACAGTGCCGAGAAGGTAGGCAAGTGGTGGAGTGGATTCAGACAGAGCAAATCGACTCCATGATGAATGTCATGCGGGTGTATGACCATCTATATCTCATTCGCGACCTTTATTCTGGTCTTCATTCCGGGTTCTTTTCATTGCGGCGCATCGGAAGGACCATTGACTGTTCGTGCTGTAGCCCTTAATCTTTTCTTGTAACATTCAAGATAAACTTATTTATACAGCATATTCTATCTTAGAATAAACACAACCCCTCGAACTACCTTTTTATCATCGTCTGCAAAACTGTTGAAGCTTGAAGACGCGTTGCTACACACCGAGGACGTCGGTTGTCATGAGGAAACGTGCTCTAGGTGATACCTCGGACACTTTGACTTTTTGCATTTTTTTTGCCTTTTCATCTGCGATCGTTAGCACTTCATAAAAGCACAGAAGCTGTCAGATGGATCATCGCATTCTTGCGTTGAGCATTTCAGCATCCTATGATGATATTCTTAGAAGGAAGACTGTAGTGCTTCTTGACAAATTGTCGGTGAGGTGACGGGGGTCTGGTTAAACAGGATGAGGCATCGGAAGCTCAGCTGCCCTCTCCTCATTCAAACCACTTTCGACGTTCTACTTGCTTGTCTCTCCAGACTATCTGTACAGACTAGCTGCTTGCTCGGGTTTATTTTTATTTTGTTTATTGACTTTTGACCGACGCTTTTAGCTCGTTGCACTCTCCTTCCCATTATCTTTCATGTCCCAGCTCTCTCCGGAATCTCCCAATGCTTCCTATGAAGAGGCCCCGGTGCAATCTCTCGTCAAGTCCCCTCCGAGGTCTCCCTTGGTAAACCCCACTAGGACGGTTGCTATCATCAAGCCCCATGCTCTCGAGCATCGGTTTGATATCGAGCATCGTATTACCACGGCAGGCTTTGAGGTGCGCAGCCATTCAACTGTGGAGTGTTGCACATAGGCCCCAATAGATTAAACTTGTGCGTTGCGTCAACAGATTGTCAAGGAACGCCAGATGGAGTTCGACGTCGAGAACGATCCCGATATTTTGTTCGAACTGTTCGGCGAAGACGCAAGTTCGTTTGCTGAGTGAGTAATTACAGTATTACGATGTATGATGCGTATACCAATGCTCCATCAGAGGCCCCGTTTGGGTTTATGTTCTTGAACGTCATCGTGCTGTTGAAGTTTGGAATACCATCATGGGCGACCCCGACCCGGAAGTCGCACGCATATCCTCCTCGACGTCCCTCCGTGCCCTCTACGGCATTTCCAGAGAACAGAACGCCACCATGGGCTCTCCCGACGTCCAAACCGCTGAAGTGCAGATCGCGTCCCTCTTCGTCTCGTCCCCTCCATTCCCCACCACTGAACTACCCGACGACTTGGACTTTGTCTCTCCCGTTAGCAATGGATCCATACGCTCTGTCTCATCGTCAGTTCTCTCTGCGCTCCGCCGTGGCGCTCCCTCTGACGGGTCGCGAACACATGGTGGGAGCAGCATTAGTAGGTCAAATGAAGACAGCGGCAACGTGACGCCAAATTTTAAAGCGCGTTCGATCCCCTCATCGCACGTCTCGCCCACCATCGTCCCGCGTACGACGCGTGCGGCAGACCTCCGTGCAGGCATTATATCTGGGACACCAGAGCGGGACCGTAGGCACCGCACGCCACCGTCGAAGGAGCAGCTTGCCAAGATGTTTGCGAACGTCCCAGGGCACAAGCGCACGGGCACTATCACCGTGGCCTCCACCGCCCCTCCCGCCGTCGCTCCCCGCATGACGCGCGCTGCCTCTCTGCGTCTAGGCCAGACACCTGTTGTGCTAGCCCGACCGAAGACAACCGCAAATTCTGGAGATAAGAAGATATTCGAAGGGGTTCCTGGGCACAAGAGGAGAGAGTCGATCGCGGTCGCGAGTACGAAAGCGCCAACGGTTTCACCGAGATTGAATAAGAGTGCGACTCTGAGAGTGCAAAAGGATGCTGCGCCACCCTCGTCCTTTATGTGTATGTCGTACAGTCTTGGTCCACTTTTTTTTTTATCAAGCTCACAGTGTTGTCAAACAGTCCGCGCCGCTTCCTCACAACAGACACCGTCCCTCTCCCGCGCGTCTTCTCGAACCCAACTCTCCTCCCGCCCAGCGTCCGTGCAATCAGTTATCCCGCCTACCCGTCGCGCATCGTCAGTGGCAGGCTCGAATGCTCCGAAACCCGCCGCGCGCTCTCCTGCGCCTCCGGCGGATAGACCGAAGAAGCCACGGCCCTCAAGCTTGCAAGCGCCGCTCATGCCCCCGCGCCAAAACAAGAGCGCAATGCTACGCGCGGCCAAGATGAATGCGGGCACGACGCCGGCGGGCGTGAACGGCAAGGCGGGGCCAGCGATTAAACCCAAGCTGGCGGTGAAGGCGGTGAAGGCGATCTGAGCGTGCGCGCACGCTGCTCGCAATGCGCTCTGCTCACAGTATGCGGTGATATATATGCACATTCTAGCTTTTGGGACTGTCGTGTGAGGCGTGCGCGCTTCATGGTGAGTATGTATATACTGATACACCCCTTGCGCTGGCGCCCGTTTCCTTTGCATTATTGACTACTATATATGTTGATTGTGCATACAGATGTATACGGTACATATGCTTGTCTCATTTTATTGGTTTATTGACTTGGCAGCTCTGGATATCTTGCTTGCATTATTGGATATAAGTAACATTGCTTCCGGTATTGTGACTGGTAGGAGAGGGATGCTTGCTTTTTTCCATCTATGCGCTTTTTATCTTCGAATGTATGTGTAACAGTTGATCTATACTCAAGCTTGAAAGCTGGTGTACACATACCTGGTGGAGTTCGAACTATTGCAGATGCGCAAGTCAGATAGAGTTATGCCGATGTTATAAATTGAGTAATCCCGCACAACAGTACAACTATAGATACATGCGAATTTAATGCAATGAAGGGTGATCAAATGTCTCCGAACAGTCGTTTTCTATATGACGATGAGCATTGTGAAATACGCGAGTTATCGAAAGAGAAGCTTACAAAGACTCTGGCGCATCACTCAAGACCGTGTGGCCTCCAACCATCTCGCGCGTCCACACATCGCGCACGAACCAGCCGACATGGCCGACGGCACACCCGATGAGGTCGCTGGCAGCGGCGCGCCAGGTACCGCTGAGCACCCAGGAGAAGGCGACGAGGGCGAAAGGGAGGTAAGGCGCAGTTATCGTGATCAGGCCGAAGAGGGAGATTGGGGTTGATGGGTGGCGGCGCGACCAGAAGTAGATGGGGACGTAGGCGAGGGGCGACGAGAGGAAGGGGAGGTTGAAGAGGGGCGAGAGAGCCTAAGTTGGATAGATGGGTGATGAGTTAGGGTTGATAAAGTGTTTATTTCTCGAGGTTGGGCTTACGAGGAGCATTACGGAAGAGATGAGGAGGAGCCAAAAATAGTCGGCTTTGCGGTTCGCAAAGGATGACTCTTCAAGCATGCGGCTGTATCGCATGCTGGGACGAGCATCAACAAAAGCAAAGAAAAGAGAGACGGGAGAAAATCAAGCAAGACTTACAAGAAGAACATGTGGAACACGAAGTCTATGGATATAGAGCCGAAATAGAAGAAGTTAGTGAACACGCGCCATAGCTATGTGCGAAGTGTGGGACAGCGCGATAGTGAATCAGTCAGCATTGAAAAAATGTGGATTGTCCAGATAATGGCAGGGCACCTGGACGTTCGTAAATGCAGCTTTAAAGCTGAAGTAGAGCTGCAATGGGGTAACCAATTGGCATTGCTACACGGTCCAGGATTCGAATTCCATGTCAATTAGGCCTCACATCTAAGGCGAATATGGCACGTACAACGGCAAGACTTGTGAGAACGGAGAGTACGAGCCACGTTCGGGTTACTGGGGGTATTTGGGTGACCCAAGCCTCGATACCTACGGGCATCGTCGTAGGGTTGACTGGTGGTGAGCAAAGGAAGAGTGAGTGGGTCAGTACTATTCGCTGCCAGCGAACGTGGCAGTTATGACGACGTATGAGTTACGTAAGAATCTGATTTCCCCATCAGCTTTAATGTCAACTCTTGTTTTCTCATTCTCACTCTTATACAATGTCATTCAATACATGACCTAGAAAATCATGCCAAAAAGGTAGGCTTTGATCGTGCGCTAAAACAGCATATTACCACCAACCGTTTTCTGGTGTGGCACGGTCCATTTGAGAAATTGACAGCAAATTACAGATTACAATACAAGTCCGGGGATATACATAGCAACTAACTCGAAGCTCTCGAAAGAGTGACATCCGACAAGTAGGAGTAAAGACTGGATGAGCTCTCGATGGAGCTCCGGGTTTCAAATCTAATTATTCCTGTCAGCAGCAGCATCCCGATGCCAGATTCGTAGAAGCTCACTCGTCATCCTGGTTGGCCTCCCACAGCACTGACCAGGGACCATCAGGATCATTGTTCAGGGTGACACTCGATGCGGTCGTTGGCAGCGTCGGCTCAACGTCTCGCTGGTTGACAGTAGTTGTAGACAATGGTCGAAATTGTCTGGTATCGAGCTGTAGTGAGTATTCTGATTTCTCTGGCTCGGCTGGCGGAGCCAGCTTGCTGTCTTCAGAATCAAGGTACGTGGGCCCCAGCTCTCCCTTGAAACTGATAACAAGGAGAAGAACCGCGGATAGGCCGGTAAGAACGGTCTGAGGGAAGTATCCAATGGTGTCTATTGATCCTAGGATGAGTGACATATCCTGCAGGATCAAGTATGCTGTATACCTATCAGGAATCCTGAAGATCCAGGTGGTGAGTTATCCGTTGCATGCTCAAAATGTTTTTTTCACAACTTACCGTCAAAGCCAGGAGCATCGGGCATTGAATTTCTCAACTGAGGAAGCGCCAGAATAATGGCGAATGCATTGACTGAATAGATCTTCAGCGTCTTACTATTTACGCTCTTGGCAGCAAGCACCAGTTGCCCGAGGCTGATGTGCGTTAGCATCCAGTTCACTATCCACAATAGCAAAGCATATGTTCGCACGGCGGCCGTCCTTTTCAATTTGACGGTCATCTCGCGTGTGGGTACACGAGTGCCGTCCGAGAACGTGTGAAAGGTATCAACGTCCGTGGAGATGACGTCGAAGCTGGTGGTCGCATCAACGGTGCTGAGCTTTCGGATTGGTATGGTCTCGTTCGTGACGGAATTCACTGCACGTATTGCGGTGGATAATTGATATGTGTCGAATGGGTAAAGGTTGGTTTCGTGAATGTCCAGAACATGATCGCTGTCGAACTGTGACAGGGCTTGGATGCTTCGAGGGCAAGGATTTGAATCATCTGGTCTCTGACTTGACTCGCAATTGAAACGCTACTGATGTCTGCCTCGTACCAGTATCACGAACGAACGGGAATTGCTCAGGGTCGTACTGCATAGTTGGTGTCCGACCACTGAATGTTTGACTATGAGGTATAGTTTTACTTTATGGAAAAATTCGCTCACCTGTCGATGTATATGTCCAAAGGGACATCTGGCAGACCACATCGCTGGCTTCTGTGGACTCCCTGAGACCCTGCTAACATATAAGCTTCCCCGCAGCCCACCACAGACCAGCGAAAAGTAATCGAAGGCTCGTCGATATCCACATCGACGTTCTCTCCAAGTAGCAGGATCTACAGACCATCCGAGATTTTTCGGCTTAAAATGCAGAATATGGATGATGATCGACAAGGCCATGCTCACCCCAGGCTCATTCTGCGCTATGTCATCGAGCATACTTTGGAATATGACCTCCTCGCGACCTCCGATGAAAGCGAACGACACAGTGCCGATGAAGAATAGGGAACCCAGCGCGCACAACAAAATCAAGAAGGTCGCTCCGAGCGGCACGACTCCATTTCGTGCAGGATGGTTAGTTGCCATTTCCTGCGACGCCTTACTTACGGGTTTTGTGCCACCCATAAGGGCATGTGTATTTGAAGGGATAATGTTCTGTGAGTCAGACACAGGGCGTATGAGCCCCGTCGCGGAGAGGAAGGAACGGCGAAAGGACATGGTGGTGGTCCAACAAAGAGGGGGAACGGTTCATGTGCGCCGCCTTACCTTCACGCACAGACTGTGGATTTATGCTATACGTTGTCTTGGCACGGCGTTCAGGTTTATCGAAGTGCAACCTGGAAGGCAGATAGAAGGGGAAGAGCGCCCCACTCTGCCCCACTCTTACAGGTACGGAGGCTAAAATTCAGCAATGGACAACTAGCGGTGCGATCATCCGCTAGTTTGACTGTTTGATCATCGACCTTTTTGTAAGTTATTCGCGCGACTGTCTTCCATGCACCGTGGTCCCTCAAGGCCTCACTGCTGGATATTTCATTAGGGCGTGGACTACCGTTAGTAATGGCGAATTAAGTCCGTCAGCGACGTCTTGTATGGAGCCTCGTGCTACGACGTAGTAGATAGGATCTATAAACGTTTCTTGAAGACTTGCCGTATTTGGTGTCCTGGCTGGAGGCAGCGCACGGCTCCGCAGGTAGGACGGACCTGGAATCAAAACCGTGCACGACTTAGATACTCATACAGTGTGGATTCGTGAGTCCCCTGGCCGTGATCGTGTCCTTTTCCCACTCTATCACCGCAAGTAACCGAAATTCAGAGGTAAACCATGCTATTATGACAGCATGAGCCGTTCTCGTACATCTTCTCGTTCCAGAGTTCACATCAGATCTCAAGTGGACCGTACTTGATGCATCGAATTCTGGAATTTGCGACGAGGCTTTCCTGTGAGTAATCATACGCGCAAGGCATGCTCCTTCGTGTCAAGTAATATTTTCAACTGTCGGAAAGTCGGTCTGCATTGAGCTCAACTGAAAAACTGGTTGGCTAGGACTCCCGACTAGTGTATCCCATGGCCGCACGTTCATGAGTGGCGCTGAACCTCTCAGTGTTCTTGCCAGAAACTGGATTTATAGAAGATGTCCGCTGATCGGCGCCATAGCTTCGATCAAATTCAAAGGCCCTTCATGCACCTTCTTCGCGAACTGGGAATTAACAGGTCTTTGTCTACTTTGTGAACTTTTTGTAAGCCAAATGTATGACAGAGCAATTGACGCTCACTATGAATCCTGCTCTTCTTCCAGCTGCTCCGCTATAAGATTGCGCAATAATCTCGACTCTTCAAGAGGCCCTCCTTCATCGCCTTCGAGGCCATATGTCTCTAATATATCACGCGCCACAGTGAGATACCACTGAGCTCGGGAAATGATACTTGTACCGGGAGGTCCCTCGAAGGTATATCCGTCTGTCATACCAGCATTCCACGCTGTCTTCGCCATCTCCAGCGCATGTATGCCTGGATATTGGGCGGCATCAAATCGAGGCCGATTTCCACCTCAATTTGAAAACCGGAATCAACTTACCGATTTGTGGATAGTTGGGCGGGTACACCAGCAGATACACAGCCAACAGTGTATGTCCCACCTCAAGAGCGACGCGAAAGTCGCCTTCGTGTGAAGCCCGGCTGAAAGTATCTGACATTCTAGGCAGGACCGAAGAATGAAAAAATGGAAACAGAGACGGGGAGATATCCTCGTAATTTCGCAGGCTGTTCAATAGCGGAGCGGGTCGGGTATAGAGACATCCAGTAAACTCGTGGAGCACGCCCTCAACCTTCAGCAAATCGTCCTCGCTGGGCGACGAAGATGAGTCGTCAAGATGTCTCCCAAAACGACACAAAGGACAGATGCAGGTAAACCCATAATTGATTTTCAGGGAATGCTGTCGGTCAGAGAAAGGTAAGGCGGGGTCTAGGTAAGGAATTGTTATCTGCTGTCCTCATAAGAATTTACACAGGATAGTCCATCGCGAGGGAATCCGTACCTCCTCATCTTGCCGTATTGGCCGCAAGGCGACAACGTCCATCCTCACTGGCCGGCCCGAAACAAAATGGTATCGAGTGGCAGCATTCGGCACGCAAGAATGGTTAAAGAGGCGACTTGCCAGAGGGTATATTCCATGAGCGATGGTGGTGAGATGAGAATGGATGACAAAGTTGTTGTTTCCAAAGCGCGAGTACAGGTCATACAGGGTTCCTAATGACGCAAAAGAGGATGCCGATGGTAGACATAGAGGGGGGACAGCAATAGAAGTTGACTCCTGTGGCAGCAAGTGCCTGAAAACTGAATTGAAGGGAGTACTAGACGAATCAGCCTCGTTCAAAGAAGGTCTTTTGGATGCTACAAATTCTGCTATGAGATGAGAGAACAGTATAGCATCCGTCCTTTGGTGTGACTCCAGCCGTTCATAAGCAGGCGAGGCGATGAACTGCGGATAGGCCTTGCAAACCAATTTGTGGTGCCTAGTCCACGCGTATTTCTGACCTGGCGTGTGGAGGTCGATAAGCCGCCGGATAGATGGATTAACAAAAGAGAAATAAGTTACAATCTGGTCCACAGTACCAATAGGATGCACAACCACTGCATCTGAATAGGTTTGTGCCACTAGATTGTTGTTTATGGCAGCAATCGCACCGTTGGCCTTTTTCAGAGGCAAGCAAGGCAGTTGACAAGGACGAAGTAGAAAGGATGAGTTTGCCCTTGGTAATATCAGAGACCGCAACCGCCCGATTCCTGGCCTTCGAATCAAAGCCAAGTCGTACCAAAGGCGAGTTGGGGTTGGAAGATGCCACTGAGATCAGGGCATTTACGGTGGTTTCGTGATCTGAGTCCATGATCAGTACGGCTTGAACAGTAGAAAATTTACTCGCCCTCTGGCAAGTCAAAAGTTACTTACGGTCGATGGTACGTCACTGCACAAGAAATAGACAGGAACACGTGCCGGTAACCCTCGCGTTCACTTGGCAATCATTGTAAGCAGTAAAAAGACATTCGGACTGCAACTTGAACACAGTCACACACTCTACATTGATGAAGTACAAAGACAAGTAATTGACGCTATGAAATAATCACGAATATTTTTCGCGGGCATGACGCCGGTTTTTGGCAGAATAGAGAGGGCTGGCCTAGCGGTACTACTTCAAGAATCCCAGATGGCACCGAAAGCCGGAATTCCTCTACTCATCATGCCATACACAACTTTCCGTGTCAACTTCTGGTTTGAGATGATGCAAACCGCCTCTGCCTTGAATTCACGAACAAGGCGATAGGTCAATTTGACCATGTCCGGTTTCCCATGTGCTCGAGTATCTAAAATCACAAAACCTCGTCAACCAACCGGGATGCAAAGATAATATTGGCTGACCATAAATGACTGCATCAGGCGATGCTTCCAGGATGGAGTCAACGAATTTATCTCCAAAGGTCTGACGTACGTTCGGAGATGTCCAGAGTAAACGCATGGGGACTCGCTGCTCAAAAATGCAAGGGGCGCATGGCCCAATACCGCTTCCAGTCGCAATGAGAATGACACGCCTGAAGAGAGGCACAATTCTAAGGACGCCAAATGTGGGGGCGCCGCGAACCCAGAGCTCACTCGGCGGTTTGGCAATCTGCCTGGAAGTCCAGTCTCCTGTTAAAATGTTTAAACATTAAACAAATATTGCTCTTGAATATTGAGATCATTCACGGACCGGCCTTAGACACGACGAGAGAATACCCTTTCTCGTTCGGCACTGGGATGGTTGCAAAGCCGTGCCACTCCATGAAAGGATTGTCAGAGATACGTGTGAAACTTCCCGCGATGGGTGTCACTACGGAACTCGTCAGAGGAGCTGAAACATGGCGATTCAGTCCGGCTTACCGTAATCGAAGTACAATCTGACTGCATGACCTGACAATACTTCTGCACGGACAGGCACCTTCCGAAGGCGAGCCCAAGGAAGAATGATGGATATGCTCATGATCAAAACAAGCCAGAATGGAGGAGCCTTAACCAAGGCAATGCCAAGTGCTTGATCCGATGGGCGGTAATCATTCGCCAGCAAAACAACCTGTCGACGAACGTTATTACACTGAAAAGAAAACTCGAGAAGAAAATATGTTTACTTGACACCAGACAAGGACAGTCGCAGTCCACCCAAGAAAACGATGAGTGGCCTCATAGCGATCATGATGCATTACTCTGAATTTAGGGTAGGCAAGGCTGACGATCACGAGCAGGAGCAACAATATCCAGTAAGAAATGACCACTGTAGCAACGGATGTCTGTTAGATATGGTCAGCGCATGGAACAGCCCTCAAATGTACTGATGGCGTACTGGACCGTCGTTCAAGAACTCTCTAGTTGCTTGCGCAGTGAACAGAATAAGCCAGACTACGCCAGAAATCGCGCATCCTGAGTGCACTGTTTTGTCAAGCCTCAGCGAGAAAATAGAAAAATTGAACGATCATGAAAGCATACATCCTCCAATCGAATAGACCCTGGCACACACTCGACGAATGGCCATCGGCCATCTATAAAGAAATACATAGCATGAACTTTAGATTGGAAAATTTCATATATTCGGGCGACGTACGATGAAGGGACGGCGCAGAAAACATTGAAAAACGCATTGATGACATAGTCCTGACGCATTAAGATCGCACAAAATAGATTGGCTACGACGATAAGTCCCAAGTGCTGGGCATTGGCTCCTCCGCGAACGAGAGTTGCAATGAAGATGGCCATGTTGGTGATGAAAACGACACTAAAAAGACGGCGATAAAGGGAGAGAATCTGGTGCCGAAGATTCCTGACAAGCTTCCCCTGGCTCTTGTCGGGGAGATCATCGTCCAGATACCCTTCCCAGCCATTACCTTTCTCGACCACAGAAGGAGAAACGTCCGTAGATGATGATTTCGAAGGATTAGTAGACACAGTATCGCCTGAGTCTTCTAGACAGATGTTACTTGAGCGCAAATGCCCCTGGTAAATTGGAGAAAGAGCAGTAATTGTTTTCTCCGCGTCTGTCCTTCTAGTGTCGCCCCGAACTATAGGGGAATCCTTCCGCATTGTGGGCAAGGCGACGGGGGGCACATTCTCCTTTTCATCAAAGATTATAGCATTCTCACTCGCGACGTTGTCTAGCGCGAGATGCCGCAAGGCTCGCTTATCAGTTTTCCCATTCCTGGAGTCATGTTAAGTTAAATCGACAATGCGAGCATGACATAACTCACCCAGTGTAAGGAAATTCTGGTAAAACCAAGAAACGTGTGGGGACAGCATAGTATGGCTGGACTTTTGATGCTGCTGAGATAACCGCGCTCACATCAACGTTTTCGGGCGTGATGAATCCCCATAGTTCCGCCTCTATAAGCAGAGCAGCCGCGACCTTCACTTCGGGACAAGTCTATGTACAGGGTTAGAGAGAAACATTGAGATAGATTAAGAAGTTGTACCTCCATGGCAGCTGCAACTCCATCCAGTTCCACGCGAAAACCCTGCCAATGTATCAGAATTCGTTCCGAGTCGATTGAACTTGATCTCGCAACTTACCTTGACTTTGACCTGATCGTCAACTCTGCCAAGATGTTCCAGAGTTCCATCAGATCGCCAACGGCCAAGGTCACCCGTGTTGAACATATAACTCCTAAGGTGTCATCAGTAAGATTGCGAAGAGGAGGTCGTCGCGTCTAAGCTCACCCATCATTTATGAAAGGATCCAGCTTATACCGTTCCGCAGTCTTTTCTGGTAAATTGATATAACCACGTGTAACGCCTTTTCCACCAGCCCACATAACTCCGCTTTCTCCCATAGGCACGGGTTGCAGATTTTCGTCCAAAATATAGACATTATTGTTAGGTGTTGGTTTTCCGATGCTTAGAGGTGTAGAATAAGCATGAGGCTGAACTGTGTTGACAATAGTGATCTATTCGATTTGAAAGACATCAGTTGAGAACAAACGCCAGGCAAACAAATGCAACGCACCTCGGTGGGACCGCAACTATTATAGAAATGGCCATTCTTCGCCCAGGCATCAGCTAAAGCTAAATTACAAACTTCAGCTCCTTAAATCGTCACAGAAATTCCGCATGTATTACCTTGAGGGCATACTTCACCTGCTGTAGCCACTACTCGGATGTTAGGGTAATCGATTGGATCATGAGGTACTGAGGAGTAAGGCATTAAATCACTGAAGTGGGGACTCAGATGGGGTTTGAAGAGAAAATTTCACCCATCATTGACGGAGTGCCGATAACGATATCGACCGTCTTCATCAAGGTACGCCATTCCTTCGATGTTTTGCCTCTTATGCATAACGTGCACCCATTGCACATGGAGCCAAGAATTTCCTGAATGTCGGATATATACAGTCGGGATCACGGAAGGAAAAACCAGAAGGCAAACACTGACCCAGGCAGCCATATCAAACGCTATATTCATGAGCTGAGACACTCGCCGGCCAGGGCTCATCTCTATGTTTCCAGGACTCAAGCAGACAACTGAGCACCAAGATTCATATCAATCAACAGAGACGACATGCGCACAAAGAGAAAAGGCATACGATTAGTCACATTGGAGTGCATGACATCCACTCCCTTCGGTTTGCCGGTAGTACCTTGAAAGACAATGAGTGATTTCGAACACGTACGAGAGATTGAGAACTCACCAGATGTATAGATGACGTATACGCTGTCGGATGGGCTCGATAGGTCCTCTGGCTTCAAGCATTGCAAATAATCTTCGTTCTGCCTGACAACAGAGTCATCTAGACTAAGAATTGGAATACCCTGCACGCGATGTCGATATTCGTCCAGAGTAAGGGCAATCATGCAACCCGAATCCTGGATTACATATTCAAGCGTCGATTGCGTGACTATACCCCCATCAAGTGGTACGTAGGCACCGCCAGCCTTGAGAATGGCAAGAATGCCAATCACCATTGCGATAGAGCGCTGAGCAAGAAGGCAGACGCGGGAACCCGGAACGACACCCATGTTTCGCAGCCTACTGGCCAGGCGGTTTGCACAGCGATCCAGAGTAGAATAAGTGATGCCGTCGCCGAGGTGCTCGATTGCCACGGCGTCCGGTTGAGTACGTGCACAGTATTCGAAAGCATGGTGAACACAATGGAAGGCGGGTGCGTGAGGCTCGCCCACACCATAGCTGACGAAAAGACGCTGATCAGTAAACGAGAGGCGACTGATGGAGCCAAGTTGAATATCCATGTCAAAGTAAAGCGAGAGGTGAAGAGCTCCGGAGAGACTTACGGCGTAGCGCACGGTTTATAAGAGATGGCTCAGACATGGAATGATTTGATAATATGAGCTGTACATCTGTCGATGGTGCGTGTGGTGCGAATGCAAGGTCTCCAGAGAAATAGGACCATCAGGAAGAAGCGAAAATTTCGATGATCACACATCAACTTGGAGCTTGTTTGACGACGTGGGCCTGTTTGAGGGCATGGCTAGAATGCTTGCGATTTCAACTGCTCCGAGATTCTGCAGCCTTGGCGAATAACGATTGAGCCAGCAGCATCGTTCGGAGTTTTCAACACGGGAGCTGTTACTCAGTAGATCAGCTGAAGAGAGAAGACGGTGAAATGCGACAAGTCAGGACTCTGACCGTTGCAAGGCTGGATGGCTACCTTGAAGGCACCGGGACAAAATCGGATGTGCTTGATCCTTGAAGTCATGATGCGCGAAAATCCAGGCAAAAGCATAAACGTGACGTTCCGGAAAAGTATACCAAACTCCCAAGGTCGACGGCAGAAGGATCGTGCCGACAGTAGTCGCGAGGTGCGAAAGCATTGACTTTGCCACTCCAACTCCAACCTGTCAGCAGATTGTTGGCGACGTGTAGCGTTGCTGGATATACAAGGCGAACGCGGCCTCGGAAGAATGGTGCCCAGCGTTGGCTTCAACAACCACGCCCGCCAAAAGCCTGTGCGTGCCTTTATTTGGACAATTCGTCAGAAGTAATCTTTGTTCAAGTTATGAATCAATTTCAATGAAATTGGACATGAAACGACTTACATACGTTTTCAGAGACACCGTGAGTAGAGTACAGGCCGATCACAAAGCAGGGATTGACTGACGAGACAGTATAGCCTATCAATCATGAGGCTTAGTTGATTTCAAGCACATGGTCGGAGCCAGCGTCGGAAGGCGCAGGCTGTGGCAGAGTGCGATGGATTCAGGATGGTTCAAATTTGAAGCACATAATGCTAGATAACGGCAGGCTGCTAGAGCCAAGGTGTCGAAGAAACATACCTTGGGCCTCACTTACCCACCCTTGTGCACCTCAGGCCTCTCGCTACTAGTGACCACATCGTTGAGGTGCTGAGGGAAGTGCTCTAGACGGTGATTATGATCTTTAGGCTGATGTTTCTCCTAGGACCTAGCAGGTCAGCGTACGGCGTATTCCTATGAATTCGGAGAGCATGATATAATGTTCCTCGGTCGCCGGTCGACCATGAGGCTGAAGCTTGACTGGCCTGAAGTTTCGTAGGAACGCACTCAGCAGGTCGGAGGTGGCAGTCAAACGCAGGTTGCCTGAGATCTGAGATACGACGGGTTGAAGGCCGTGTCTGCCGGATCTGCCATTGGGAGAAAGGTGGCGGAGACAGTACAGAGACAGGCTTTGAAAATTCACTGGAAAGATCAAGGCTGATATATATATAAGTATAGTGACCCAGCCGCAGATCGGGCGGAGTAGGCACAAGCGGTGATTGTCGTATAAAGTTCGGACATGTCCCTCAGGTGATGACATTTTTATAACGTAGAGTCATTCGACACAATGCACATTGAGTATAAGCCAACTCTTCCTCGAAGTTCCATCAACTTCGGCTTGACAGCTGCACCCGCGCGATTCGGGCCCGTCGAATTCCGTCAACCTCAGATAAATTTTTGACCGTCGAAGTTGTATATCGTTTTCTCAACGATATTTATCTGTAGTGATCATAGTTGTTTGCAACGGTGATATTTCTCCCTTTCGCTCGAGGCTCTGTTTTTGAGACCATTCAACATCCTGTCGGTAAGTTTTGAGCCTTTTCAACCGTTGCCTTTCTCATAAACTCGTGTTTGAAGGTGGGTCGGCGACAGCTGCGAGGGGAGCTATTCAATGTATATCCCTAACTTGGACAACGACCAAACACCACACTTATCCGCGTGTCAGTGGACTACAAATCAAATATGAGGGCTGTCTGCTTGAACCTTAAATAAGTGCTTTTTATACAACTCGAGCATACAGCGTCTTTTCAAATCTCCGAGTTTGAGCTTCGGCCAGATTATCTCAATTCGTGTACGAGATCCACTCAATGAATCCAAAATATGCATGTCAAGATGAGATGGGCAGTACAAGGGAGTGAACTCGAGCGATATACAAGCTAGTACGCACTAGTTTGATTGAGTTCGAAAGGCTGGAGTCCTATAGATAGATAGTCGAAACAGACAGCCTTAAGGAAAATTAATAAGGCCTTCAGAACTCGAGAGCCAAGCGGGTTTTGTGAGGCGATACGTACAATGCATGATGGTGGGGCCAAGCCAAATATACGAAGAAGTAGCATTCATAGAAGCGGGGGAGATCAGCCGAATCTCTGCCGCTCTATCACTGACTTCTGTCTTGAATCTCTCGATACACGCCTGAAAGCAGATCCGACTTGATCATGGGTCCAAAAATAAAGAAACTCGAAGCTCTTACCAGTAGTATTCCATAACGTCACTCTGCCCCAGTTTGCGCAGGAAATTCTCGTCATGAGTAATTATAATCAGCTGGAAGTTGGCATGATTCTTGCGCTCATTGATGATACTGCAGGAACTGAGTATTTGGATTTCTTAATAGGAAGAGAACACTTACTCGACCAGGCTCGCAGCAAGCGCGTCAATGTTCTCCATATCAAGGGCGTTTGTGGGCTCATCCAGCGCAAGGATCCCACAATTCTGCCCGAACGAGTCCGACAGTGCAAGTCGTATGATAATGGAAGCTAACATCTTTTGCCCAGCGGAGCAACGCCCTCGCATGTCCATTTCAACTTGGTCTTTAGTCATGACGACCTGGCAGATACGTCGAACCATTATTCAGATGTATATGAAGTAAACGTACCCGGTAATTATACGACCTCTTGGACGCACCACCTTCACTGTCGGAACGAATCTTGATTCCGTCAATGTCTGCCAAGCTACAGGTCAACAGGGCAGCCTCATCGCAGAGGATAGGAGCTTATTCTTACCTGTCCCCTGATACGTTTTGTTCCACAGATGCTTCATGATATCGTTCACTTCTTCCATCTTTAGTGAATGATACTTCATGATCGCGCTGGAAGCGATCAATGAATGCCCAGAAAACTCCGATGAGGCGACTTACTTGTCGAGAGCCTTCGCATACTTCTCAAGATCATTGTTGGCCATGTCTGACATCTAGAGTGCTGTTAAAAAGGCTGCGTAGTTGAGCGAAGCGTAGACGGACCTTGACTTTGATGAGCTGTTCTGTGTATTTCTTATCAATGCCCTTGTACTCTCTCAAATCCTTTTCGAGCTGTTTGAGCTGGCCCTTGCATGCTTGCAATTCTCCCCCAGTATGCGCATTCTGAGAGACTGAAATCAGCGGACACAAACGGGATGGGATTCAGGGGACACAGACCAGACTCTGCATTTCAGTCTCCTTTTGCTTTTCAACAGGGTACTTCTCTTCAAAGTTCCGCTTCGCCTTGGCGGCTTCTTCCATGTCCATGGAGTCAATTTCCGTCTGGGTTTCGCTAATTTTATCCGCTAGGTCTCGCATGAATAGATTGTCGCGTATTCTGGCCTGCAATGCGCCTCCCTCATTGATCTCCTTCTCGATCAAAGTGATGGATTCCCGGACGCGCTCGATATCACGGGCATAATCCTGGATTTTCAATTCGAACTTCTCGATCTTGTCCCCGGTCTCTTGCAACTTGCGCGCGCGCCTGTCACGCACATACCTAGCAAACATGGCGATCGATGGTCAATCCTAAGCCGCATGCAGCGATGTGACCGTGCTAACCGTTCAATGGATCTATTGATGTTCTCGAGCTTATCAACACTTTTGTTGATATCCTGTGACGCCTCCTGCACCCGTGCATACTGGGCAGTGAACTCTTTCTGGACTTGTTCATATCCCTGGTCGAGCAGGTCAATCGGCGCCTGACCTTCCTGGATCATGGCTTCGAGTTTCTGAGTAGAGCAGTGGCCTGAGCATGACCATAGGAAAATATCAAAAACTGACTCACCTTTCCTTGCACTGTCAGAGAAGCGATCTCCTTCCGCATCTCCTCCATGCTCTTTGTTAAGACCGCTTTTTCTCGAATTTGACTACGAAGACTGCCCTCACGTAATTGCATACTATGCAAATCATTCTGATGACCCTGGATGGCATTTCTTCTGCGTTCTCTCTCGAGCAGAAGATTTTGTTTCTCCCGTTCCGCAGATCGTCTGCAGAATAAAAATTAGAGTATTGTGACAGTGATAGTCAAGTCAAGTCTCACAAATCCGTTGATGAAACGTCAATCTCTTCTTGAATTTCGGTCGCCGTCTTCGCAGAGCCGGAAGCCGATAATTCAATCTGAATATGTGGGATTTCCTGGCTGAGACGCTCGATATCTTGAAGCAACCTCGAAACATTGTTCGCATGCTGTCGCAAAAGAGCGAGTTCTTTCAACTCCTTCCTCGTTGTATTCAATGTCTCGGCGGCCTGATGAGGATTTGATGAGTATGCAGTGTAATCACAGGAAGCTCGAATCGAACCTTGTCGGCGACTTCTGCAATGGCCGGTAACGACTGATCTTTCTCTTGGATTTGCCGAATCAAAGCTGGAATCTCGACATCTTTCAGACTGGCTCGGGCACTCTCCACAGGGATCAGTTTCTGGAGCTCTTCCATATACTGAACACGTTCATCTATATCAGCTTGATCATCGGCAGTAGCACTTGCCGACGTCTTCTGCAGTTTTTCTTTCACCTATACGTTATTAAGTTGCAGTCAATGTAAAACCTTGTATCAACAAAGATAAAAATATCGCATACAGATTTCTCGAAGACCGCTAGCTCATCAGCGTTCATGTGGCGCATACACAGTGCACAGGAACCTCTTGATTGTCCAAGCTTGAGGAATGTCTCATATAATTGCCGAGCACCAGTCATGGTTCCAAGCTGCCTAGCATTTGTATGCATGTTAACATACTCGATTACATGTTTACGACAGACATACCCTCTCAATTCGTCCAATTCTTCGTTAGTGACCTTCATAGCGGCCTCCACAGAGTCATGCTCATAGAGATTGTCTTTGAGCTTCTGTTCCACATCTGAAGGAAACGTCAGTCAGCGTCCCACATGACAATGGTGATCATACGAACTCTTCAGCTCCTGTTTCTTTGCATCCAACTGGGACTTGAGGGATGATAGAGTGGTTTCAGCCTCATGAAGGTTTCTGTTGGCCAGAGTCGCTTCAATTTCCATGTCGTTGTACTCCTTCTCCTTCTCTCTGGTCCAGAATTTTGAGGTGCATGCATCGCAAACATGATTTGAGATTACATACATAGTGACACGGTCCAGCTCTTGTTCCATGGTCTCAGCACGTGCCTCCGTACCAACAAATTTACGAAATTTGGAGCTGTTGATCTGCAAACTGGTGATGTTAGAAAAAGAAAGAAATCGGGTTCAGCTGGGGTTATGTAAAAGCAGAAGACAATATCACATGTTCTTCAAGTCGCTCGACTTCGACTTCAGTTCGCTCTGCTTCAAATCCAGCTTGGCACGGGACTCAGCTTGCAAGCTAAGCGTCCTTAACTCGTCGTTCAGAGAATCTCGCTTGTCTTCCAAGGCGCGACTCCTATTGACGAGCTCTGAGAAGCGCTCGTCGTACTTGACCGTAACGAGCTCAGCCTGGCTCTTTTCAATGCGTGCCCTTTTTCCATCTATATCGGCCAAAAGTGTGTCCAAGTCAGCATCTAGCATCTGGGAAGCTTCGATCGTCTCTTCGGCCGTATTGAGGTCTGACTGCAATTTCGACTAGATAATTGGCAGCAAATGTAGACGAGATCAGATGTGATGTTAAATGCGAGACGCACAACCCTCTCCCGGTGAGTGAACTTCTGCTGCTTGTGTTTCTCCAGAGTGTTTGAAAAGGCACGAGACTTCCGATTGTATTCATCACCCTTTGCGCGGCGGTCCTCCTAAATGGAATACGATATTCAACATATCAAAATTCAAATTGATCCTAGTGAACATCTTAAAAAACTTACCTCAAGCTTGTTGGCCTCTGCAATTTGTTGTCGTTGCAAAGCAGTCAGTTTCTCAAAAAATTCATTAACCTTCCCTGCGTCCAGTGGGGAAGTGTCGTAGCCCCTGATGCTGTGCTGCTCTCCGATTAGTCGTACCAGATCTTCGCGTTCAGAGATCCGGTCTTCTTGCGCCTACAATATGGTCATCAGCGGGATCGACGACAAGAAAGGGAACACAAACATCCTTACCTTTGCTTCCGCGTTGAGTCTGCCTTGTTCATTAATAAGTTCGACATGCACCTTCCGCGCGCTTTTGAGTTCATCATTGAGATCTTGCATTTTGGAATCCTCCTCGAGTCGTGCTTGCTTCCGTTTGGCGATGTGAGCTTCAAAGTTCTTCTGTCGTTCCAAGAGCTCCTCGTCCGTATCTAATGGCAGAATGATCAACGGAACAGGTTATGGGATTAGAGCGCAGATACAACACCATCAAGCTCTTGAACGGCCGCCTTTCTTCCTGCCAGCAACTCCTCGTCGTGTGCCTTCCGTTTCTGCAACTCTTCGATCCTCACGTACATTTCCCGGAATTTAGTCGCATAATCATGGAATGCCTTGTTCGTCAGCACGAGCTGTTCATATGTCTTCTTCGTCTGCTCATATTTGACCTCCTTTGAAGCTATGGTGGCGTTCAGGTCTGAAATTCGATTCTTGAGCTTGTCCGCATGCCCCTTCTCACGTAAAAGAGACTCCAATCGTTCTTTCTCGGCCTTCAGTTCTGCCACACGGTCTTTGCGAAGAGCTTTGATCGAGTCAAGAGCCTTGGTGTACCTTGTAGAGCTCAGATAAGTAACTCAAGCATCAAGATGAGCACTACCTTGTCGCTTCAAAGATATCGTCGAATTTCTTTTTGAGCGCAGCTGGCTCAGCCAGAGGCCAGTAGGAATCTTCCTGGTGGCAAAATATGACGCTCTCCAAGACAGATTTCGACACTCCCAATAAATGAGGAATCTCTGTATCCATTTCCGCACATTTAGTGGATATGGCGACACGCTAAAAGAAGTTGTTAGTCAATTCCTCTTGTATGATTCATATGGCACACCTTGCCCGATTTGTTCTCATCATCAAGGGCCAAAATACTCTCCAAAGTCTTCATAGTTGTAGCTGAGTTCTTCTTCATCGTGACAGAAAGATTGCGAACAGCGAGCATGCGCGTCCCGTTGGCAGCATGGAATCGGAGCTTCACCTGGGCCTTTACCTCCTTCTCATTCGCCATCTTGGGATCATGGATGAATGCTCCTCCCTTGGTATTAGGAGGCTGGTCCCCAGTCGTGGCATACTTCAAACATTCGATGATGGTTGTTTTGCCACTGCCATTATGCCCGACGATGACGGTGACGGGAGAGAAGAACTCGATGACAGAAACTTGTTTGTCGTCAAAAGAGCGAATGCCGCGAATGGCAAGCTTGTTAACACTTGACATTTCCGTCTATGACCTACTGCTTATCTCGTCTGGAGGAGGTAGAAGTTATCAAAGTATGCTGTCCAATACCGTAGAGTGGATGGAGCCGCCCTCTAAACTTCAACAAAAACGCGCGCCACAGCGCGTGCAACGGACGCGTGACGCTTCGTGTTCGGTGTGACTAGTACTACTTACTGAACTCGACTTGTCCCTCTTCTGTAGTCTCCGTTGCAGTCCTTATACAAAACCTCTTCTGTATTGAAGGTCTGCAACGGAGACTAGACTTGTCCTATTAGCTTGTCCCTTACTGCGCAGGTTATCTTACGAGACTCGATCAGCAGTCGCAGACTCTGCGGCGGTGCTGCGTCCGAGCCCAAAGCACTTATTTCTGTTCGATCATTCAAATAAAATCCATGCACCCGGAAAACTGAACTTTTGCTTCATTTGCCTCCACCAAGCTAAGTAGCTTCTACTAGCTGGCGACTCGATTATCCTGGCAGAATTTAGCGATGAGCTAGTTTTCTGTAGTGATATAAATCGTATATATGTACTATAAGAAACTTTTCCAAAACTGGTCACCGATCAGAAATCGTTGGCGTGGATGGCTGGCTGGCAAAAACACAGTTCTCCTCCGGGCTGGCTCAATTGCATCCGCAGCCTCAATTAAATAGACTCGGACAGTAGCCATGTGAGCTTCTCAATATCGAACAGTCTGCCTCCATGTCGCTCCGCGATTCGGCCGCCTCGGAGTTTCCTATTCATCGAGAAGGATGAAGACGCATGTGTATCGCCGACAAACCTGCGCATGATGCTTGTCTCAACGGTAAGAAAGAGTCGATAAGCATTAACGTACGAGATACGTTTATTCACATAGTTGCCTTCATTGCCCTATGCTGTCAGTCTGAAGTCATGGCATTACGAGTGAGAATACATGGTTTCAATAATTTCACCGCTTTGATGATCTTAGACGACAAGACGTCGAAAGGTACTCGCTCTTGAGCTTGAGGCCTTCGGACGAGTGACTGATTCCCCTGATCTCTGGCAAGACGCCGGGTGATCCGTGCACTATATCAACGGCGCTTGGCCATCTGCATCGTCAAATTGTCTATGTACATCTGCAAGGTCGCATTGCCAGATGTGAGTTTATCGACGTCCGACTCCACAGACTTGACGCGCTCGAGCAGCGCTGTCGTTCGAACGTGATCAGCGGGTGGTTGAAACATGCGCCATCGTGGTCTATCAAACATACCACGGAGGTCCTCCTGAGCTGCAATGATATCCCTGTGCATTGCATTGACGAGTTCAGCAAGAGATACGAGATGAAAGAGAAACAGAAGGCGCACTTGATGGCCTTTTCCTTCTTCATTGCGTCCCTGATGATATCCCCCGAAGATGGCTGGACTGGTGCATCCCATGTAGCATCTTCCTCGAAGCCGAGGAAAGACATGGTAATTTGAACAAATATCTGAGATGGTAGTTGTTAGAAATGCTGCTGCTGTAGCACCCCTGCAAATTCGATGATGGTCGCGGAAGATGACTAGTAACAGCTAGTAACTCTCGACGACTTCTCGACGCCACCGGGAACGGAAGTGAGCGGACCGAGAAAAGTACTGACGCGTCGCGCTTGCCACCTCCAACCTTGTCTCAAAACTCCTGATATCATTTAAGTAGCAACTTCTCAGCTCCACAGGCTCACCATGCCATTAACGAATATGAACACAATTCTGGCATTCAAAGCTGGCCGCGCCTTTCGGCGCGAAGGGACCAACGCCGTCGAAGCCAGCCTCGCCAAGGGCGCAATCGTTGTAGAGCGCGAGCGTGACGATGAGCTGCTGCATTTTATGTGGAAAAACCGGGAGACTAACGAAACCGAGGAGGTACGCATTCATCTTTTTGTTTTTCTCAATCGTTTTACAAGAGAGAATTGTATCACTATACAGGATCTTCTTCTGTTTCCATCTGACGCGACATTCGAGCGCGTCACACAAGCCGACGGACGGGTGTATGTTTTGAAATTCTCATCGTCAGATCAGAGACATTTTGTGTGTATCTGGTTCAATTATCGCTCGTCTCTTGATTAAATCTGTCGACTGATCAAATGGTCAACAGTTCTGGATGCAGGTAACGCATAGTTCAACGCACCATTTGGACAATTATGATTCAATCTTCGATGCAGAATGGTTCTTCGGCTCGCGATTCAGAATTCGTTCGGCATGTGAATAATCTTTTGCGTATCCCGGGATATATCCCTGTGTGGGACACTCGGACACCTGCACAAAGGGCTGCTGCTGAAGCCAATGCGCCTCAACACTCTGCCCCCGTGCCCTCCGGGTCGTCTCAGCCACAATCGTATGAGTCTTTCCGATATTCAATGGTCTAAACCACTTCGCTAAATTGCTTGTAGAGAGCCAGCTATAGGCGCGGGGCAGCCGACACAGGACCAACTCGCTCAGCTTCGTACCCTTGTAGAGCAGATGTCCGGCGGCCCTGGTGCCACTTCCGAACCAGGTCAGTCCAGCTTCGACACAAGTCGGTATCCTCAATCGAATTCTTAAACAACTCACATTCGACTATTGTTATAGAACTATCCCTAATGGACATACTCACTCCTGCAGTTCTCACACCCCTCTTCACTTCTCACCCTGCGTTGATCCCTACCCTTTTCCCCCATCTTCCCGCAGACCTACCTACCTCCCCCTCGCCTGAGGTCATATCTCAAATCGTTTCATCGCCACAGTTCCGCAGCGCTGTCCTTAGCTTCGACCGCGCCTTGCGCACGGGTATGCTTGGTGGGCTTGTGAGACAATTGGGCTTGCCGGTGGAGGCTGGAACGGGCGTTGAAGCGTTCTTAAGGGCTATTGCGGAGCAGGCGAGGGGTGAAGGCGGAGAGAGAATGGATACAGATTGATTGATGTTGCAGCTCTTATGTAAATCGTCTTAGTCTTGCTATTGACCTCATGTTGAGTTAGGAATGGCCGGCGTGACGATAGTGGCCTCCAAAATCGAGGGGTATATACGTGAACGACATAGTATACATACGATCGGGGTAAATATACTCCAGGTAGATGATGTCTCAGTAAACATTAATGACTGCGCCCGGCCAACCACTGCAAGACGATATCCCTGCATATGTTGTTGAAATGGAGCTCTGTATTGACATGGCTTGCACTCACAAATTGTGCTGACTCTTCATTGAGCACTACATTATGGGTCAATGAAGGATGGTCCATGTAAAACATGCTGTCTGTCCCTACCGAATAACACTGTGCGGAGATGAGACGGTGCGACAAACAGAAGATGGCGCGATGAGCTCACCGAAACGGGCCTCCCTTGTACCTTGTCCAATTCGCTGACAGTGATAAAGAATATGTGAGATTGAGAGTATGATTCAGAAGTGTATGTCACCTACAGGGCCTTGATAATTTCATTCACGGTAGCATGCCCTTCGAGATCATTCTTATTGCCGAGCTGCGAACAAAGTTCCCGCGTACTGCAGCAAAGGTGATGTTCCAAGACTTACGACCAATAGTGGAACACTGGCCAGACTTGGCTGATTCAGAAGCGAATGAAGTTCGAAGCGTGCAGTTTCAAATTTCTCTTTCTGTAATGATCATTGCTGTCAAAAGGACGAATTGTAGGGGGAAAAGAAGTGCGCTCACATCACAAGAGTCTACCACGAAGCTAGAGTACGACATGAGCACGTCACAAGATGAAGGGACGAGGGACGAGGATCTTACACCACTGCGTCGACACCATGACAGTACCTCTCCCACATGGAGCGGAACTTTGGTTGGCCTGGCATCATCCAACGCCCCCAGTAATTACGGTGACACAATTGTAAATGATATCAACAACTCACCTGCGACGTCCCAAATCTTGAGGGTCACATTGCCCTTCCTTACCTTGCGGAAGTTGAATGCGACAGTGGGCACAACGTCTTCACTCCACTAGAACATCCAGTGCATGAGATGTGTGCCCGATTGAGTAAAAGCATAGGGGAGTACCTGCCCCGAGCCGATGACATTGACAAAGGAAGTCTTCCCGGAAGCCTTCGAACATCAGGAGGTGTGCAAAGAACCTGGATAGTAGACAAGATACCTGCAGACCGACGACGGATAATTCTGCAGCTTTTGAGAAGAAGAGCCTGTGGCAGACTCGTCAACAAAGGACGTGTCACCAGCGAAAACAGTGACCTACCCACTAAACCATTGAAGGATTGAAAAGAAGAAACTAGACATGGGTCGTGCGTGACCAACAAATTCGTGTCAAGTGGTTCTATGATACACTTTACATGTAAAAGACTGGGTCAAGTGGGGGTCAAGTCTCCGAGCTTGCGGAAAAATAGGATAGATGTTAGGGTTGATTTGCTGACTAAACTATTTAGCTGCCATGCTTTGCACATCCAATATTGTGAACTTCGCGCCTCTTCGCGCGTTGGAACGTTGCTTGTATGAACGTCTTGCACCACGCCTGCTCACGACTCGCCTCTCCTCTTCGCAAGAAAACTTTCGCTTCTGCCATAGTTTCTTTGCAATGCCATGGATTTAGCGATCGCTCCGTCAAGGCCGGCGTCACCAATGCGTCAGAAAAAAAGCTAGCCAGTCGCCTCCGTGCTCGAATGCCTCAAGGCAGCTCGTCCGATATAATCTCTTCGTCGAAGAAAATTCTTGGGAGAAATCATTGGCACTCAGAGAATCTCCTCAGCACCCTTCATACCGCCATTTTTCCTGGTCAGTCCATGTCGAAGGAGTTGGCGGGTAATTCTGAGTCGGCGAAAGTCAAACAAAAGAAAAAGAAGAAGAAAAATAAGACAAAGCTATATTCGAATGCAGAGGCGGTTTCAGCTCCGCAGGTTGATTTTGCGTCTCCTTCACTGGGCGACCCTGCAAAGAATGCCAATGGTGTGTTCTTACGTTTACCTGTCTCAGCTTGGTTTGAAAATCGTCATACACCAGAGTTAGAATTGCCCTCTTCTTTCGATGACCAGGACAAGGATACAGCCCCTCATATACCGCGGACATTGCTCTATACACGACGCATAGAAGGAATTATCCAACCTCTCAATCGCTCAGTCCTCGAAGGTATGTGTGTTCAGACACTCAGACATCTTCAATGTGCCAGCTCACGCTTCGATTAGATCTCGATCCACCATCGCCTCAACAACCTATCGCCAAACTTGGACATGGCCTTGACCGGATCCTCTTCAAGTAGGTCTCTGCAATGCCAATTGTTGCTGGCTGGTGCTCAGTGCGATTTTCCCCCATCAGTCCCGGCGTTAGCTGGCTACAAGACCCCCGCTCTCGTGTCTACAATTTCACAACATGGTTGGAATCAATACCCTCCGTCAAGGACTTTGCGTTTGAGCGTCTGGGAGGGTTTATCAGCAGCTCACGGGACCAGGTGAGTGTATCCCGCCATCCCCAAATCTTACCCAATCGTTTGATTGTAGCGCATTCTGTGACAGGACTTGTGGTCTTTAGCAAAGCGTGAGGGCCGTACTTTCGCAGGATCGACATCTTCCCTCACTGGTCTGCTCAGCCAGATCTATTTCTTGATTTCAGGCGACAAAGGTGTAAACACAACATGCTTGAGTAAACATTTCCAGTTCGAGGTAAGATCGCCAACCGACATTTCTTCATTTCAGATAACAATTTATTATTATACAGCCGACAACATTCACTTCTGGTCAGCGTATGCCTGCATCAATCGTATTGAAGCATAACGATGGCGTGTACGCAATCGATTCTGACAGTTTGATCCCTGGAAGTGCGGAGAAAAACGTATTGACATGGATGGTTCGTCTAATTCTCTGAGGATTTTCGGATTGACTTTCTAAATTGAATCTCGCAGGGTACTCTTCTTGAAAAATTCCTCACGACGTCACCCGAGAAATTCTCTCGGCTTCTACGGTCATCTGACGACCCCCTAGAGCCCGAAGACAGTCCCACCCGTGAAGCTTACCGCTACTCCAAGGTAGTTTCCGGTTGCTCCTGCATTTCGTGATATTTTCTCATCGAATTTCCAGTCAGCCAAATTTGTCATGCGCTCACAGTTGGATTGTCACGATTCTCGCTTGCCAGGAACGGGCGTCTTTGACATTAAGACTCGCGCAGCTGTTCCCATTCGTCTTGATCTTATGAACTACGAGGAAAATTCGGGTTATCTCATACGCACACTCCAGGGTCCTCTTGAAAGTTTCGAGAAGGAGTATTATGACCTTATCAGGTCTGCCTTTCTCAAATACAGGTACAATGCTTTCGTTTGATCTTTGTCTCGTGATGTGAGTGGCTGAATATATGCGGGTGTAGTTTCCAGGCACGAATAGGGAACATGGATGGCGTCTTCGTCGCATACCACAACACGGCGCGCATATTCGGTTTCCAGTACATACCCCTTTCGGAGATGGACGAACGAATATTTGGGCAGGAGGGTCGCGGGGATCGCGTGTTCGAAAAGTGTGTTGGAATGTTGGAGAATATTTTGGATGAGGCCATACATCATTTCCCAAACCAGGTGCGTTCATGTTGTCGTGATAAAGTCTAGTTTTGTGCTGCTTTGCTGATTGTATGGTCCCCTCAAAGTCAATTCGCTGCATTGCGGAGAAGGTGGAATGCAAGGACTCTCTTATGATATTCCTCGAACCTGTGGATTGGGACGAGACCGTGCAGGGCCCTGTGCATATCGTCCAGTTGGACGTTGTGGTTGTCAATTATGCTGGCGACCTCGAAGTACGCGGGTCCACAGCTATCTCACATGTTGAACTCCCCTGTACGTCTCCCTATACCTTCCATGCCTCGGTTTTGCGTAAGACTACTTATCTCTTGTCCATGATTGACAGGGACAATTCTCTGGTCCATCTCCACTTCCTCTCTTTCTCAGCGAGAGATTCGCGCAAACCTCTCTGAAGTGCGTGAGCGCCAATTCCGCGCATACAATCTCCCGACCGGGGTGAGTCTGAAGGAGATGGAGAAACGATGGGAAGACATGCAATACAACCTTGCGGCGTCAAGCGACGCGGGCCCACAATTCGACCCGGTGTACTGGCAGGAGGCTGGCGCAAACGTGCAGTCGCTGAGAGGGCTGGCGCGGGCGGGGAGGAAGGACAGCATGAGAGAGGCGCGGGAGGGATGGGAGGCGGGGGGGAAGAAGAAGGTGTGGGGTGTGCCGGAGGAACTGTGGACGGGCTTCGAGGAAGTTGTGGACAAAGGGTCACTGGATGGAGGGGTTAAAGCGATGCCCATCGCTGAGGTAGTCACGGATGGGGGTTTGGGAGGTGTTGGAGCGGAGAGTTCATCATCGTCACCGTTTGGGCCTGCAATTTTCTCAGAGGCGCATGCGGATGATGTGTTGAACAGAGCGATGGAGACGATGGAGTTCGTGCAGGATCAGCGGGCGGCGAAATCCCGGACAATGAAGTCGAATGAGAGAGAAGCACTGGACTTCATGCACAGTCAAGTGGAGGCAGTGCCGGACAAGGAGGAGGCGACAGAGATGAGCACTTCCTTGACTGAAGAAGGCCAAGCGCGGATGGCTGAAGTAGCTTCGTCTTCGTTGGTGGCCGAGCTCCCTTTGCAGGCTACCTCGTCCGACGATATGTCGGGCACTCTCGTTGTCCTGACTGACAATGCAGCCGACAGTGCCGTGGCCGCCGATGCCTCGATGGATGCTAGAGAGTGCAGTTCGTCGACGCCGGCTTCATCGCCTTCGTCAATGACAGATTCACCTTCATTGGTGGCCGAGCTCCCTTTGCAGGCTACCTCGTCCGACGATATGTCGGGCACTCTCGTCGTCCCGTCTGACAATGCAGCCGACAGTGCCGTGGCCGCCGATGCCTCGATGGATGCTAAGGAAGGCAGTTCGTCAGACGCCGGCCTCATCGCCTTCGTCAGTAATAATGGATTTACTGACGCTAGTGAGAATGCCTCCGGTGCCTTCTGCCCATTACCCTGATATTGATAACGCGCAGCCCTCGACCTCCGAACCTCCCGTAGTCGACAGCGCCGTGGCCGCCGATGCCTCGCTGGATGCTAGAGAGGGCACTTCGTCGATGCCGACGTCATCGCTTTCGGAGGCATCCCGTCTTTATGATGAGTCACTCGCGCTGGCTAGCGACTCCCCGGCGGTGTCCTCTGCAGATGTCGCAACAGAAAACCCGTCAACCGCACCAGAAACCAGTATGGATGCGAGCACGAGCACGACTGCTCAGCACAACGATGCGTCTGGGAGATGACATAGACACGCCGCGTCTGTCTCGGCGCTCAACGATCGTCGGACTATCACTATTGATGTTTATCATACATAGATTTATTGGGCGGATAGGATGGCCCTTGGGTTATCTAAAGTACCTTACTCACACTCTGCGTTCTGCATGTTCTACGATTCGGATAGTGCACACGTTTAATGTCACCTCAGTTCAGATCATCTTCCTACCGTGTCTGCCTCAGCCAGTCCATAGTCCGATGGTTGTTAAAGACGTCGGACGCTCGATAAATTTCTGCGGTTGGGAACAACAGCGAAAATGTACATAGTGATACGAGGGATTGACACATTCTTCTTGCAACCGTTGCTGTTCCAATGCTCACCGGCAAATCCTATAACTCATCTCGCTTTTGACTGAACTGCTGGAAGTCCTGCACCAATATTGGACGGACAACCGCGCCAGTTATGGAGGCAAACCAAGCGCGCTGGTCTTTGGGTGAAGCCCAATCTGGTTTGTTCCCTATACTCGGGGAGCATAGATGAAGTTGATCACGAGGAATCAATAAGGCACGCGAAGGTGGTCACACACCATCGTGGGTTAGAAACCAGAATGAGAAGTACTCACCTCCGAAAAATGTTTGAAAATGCATGCCCTGAATCCGCGATGCTGGATCGTCCCGCAATAGGAGACCGACAGCTCGTATGACAGAAGTGCCATCAATGTAGACTTCAACCTCGCCTGCGTGGACGTCAGAACGACTCTTTTCATGACCTCCCTATCGCAACAAAAGGTAAATTCGGAGGAAAGGCGCACCGTTCTCTGCGCCAACGTCATTCAACCTCACCCTCATGGCGACTTTGTGCCATCTTCCCGACTCGAACTTCCACGCGCCGCGTCCCACAGATATCCCAAAGTCCGGGTTCTGATGCGAAGACGGTGGAACACTGAGAAGCTGCGCGGCGTTGCTAGATGTCAAGGGAAGGTAGGCATAGAGTTCGCCAATGCCTTCGGCACTACAGAATGGCAGGATATCAAGAGAGACGACGGACAATCAAGATACAAATGTGATGGATAGCTCGGAAAGATCAGCGCACCGCCACATAAGACGAAGGTCAAAACATTTGCACCGTTCGTTCTTCCGTCCACCAGAGCACCCGTACGCAGAATTGCCGACCCCACCAACTATTCATTCCACCCGCACCAGGTGGAATCCAATAGGATATTAATCAAAAACAAGAAACGGAGCAAATAGCGCACATATGCCAGGGAGTTTCCCTCCCTTCATCCACTCCCATCCCTCCTCGAACATCACTTCATATCCCATGATCGCCTCCTCTGCATCACGCAGCTGCTCTGCAAAAGTCCGAGGACCACTCAAATAAAATCCAAACCCGCCTTTGATCTCTCCTGCTGGATTTATGCTGCCCTTGGGATATATAGCTTCCCAAGCCTCTCTACGCTCTCCCTCGTGTGATATATCTGAGGACGAAGAGAAGCATACGACATTGTGAGTAAGAAGCTTCGGCTGGGTGATTTTGTGGACGCCGAGAGAAGTATCGGAAATGGGTGTCAGGGAAATGCTGCCAGAATTATCTGTGAACAATGGCGAAGTTGTAAAGGCGAATTGCAGACCAGAGATGGGCAACGGGAGGAGAGGTGATTGCGAAGTCATAATTTATTCAAACCAAGCCACGGCAGCGTACTTGCACGACTGGGCGAGGCGCTCAACGCGGGTACGTGGGCGGGTTGCAAATTGTGAACCAAGAAAAAAGACCCAGCGGCTGCAATGTGCATCGGAACCTTTCCATGAAAAATATGAAAAATCAATGAAAAATCACAGCGCCATGCACAAGCAACATCTTCTCAGTTCTACTCATTACAGAGTAAAACAATTGTCGTAGAATCAAACACAGTGCCCACAACAAGGGCCATAAGTAACATAGAAACGACAAAAAATGCACAACAGCCTTAGTCAAGAAAGAATAGAGAAGTACACAACAGGTCCTCCCTCCTCAAACGAGCGGCCCATCCAACTCAAAATGCCCAAACGCCCTCTCAGGGAAATACCTCGCCCTGACGGATCGGCCGCCAAAATACCGCCCGTCGAGCTCCCTCACCGTCTTCCACGCGCCCGCCGGTCCCGCGAACACGACGAAGATGCGCACAGCGTCATCCGCATTGAGCGGTGGTGGCTGCACGAGATGCACCACGACACGCTCGACAGTCCCGTTCTTCGAGCACTCGTCGCCTTTACGCGCCATCAGCACATGACATCAAGCATGAAATTAGAATTTATATCAGGGATAGGCGTACCGATTTCCTCTCGCAAATCTTCATCGTTCGCATCCTCCGGGCCCACCATGTTCAGAAGCACTACCACGCGACTCGGCTCGCCAAACCGCTCCCAATCCTCCCTCGCCTTCGCGTCCTCATTCGCATTGACAATCTTCCCCATCTTTGAGCCACCAATCGCCGGATTCTTCCCCTTGGCATCCTTCTTCTTACCGCCTTTGCCCGCCTTGATCTGCTCGACCGTCAGCGCGTGCACGATGCCAGAGCCATCCGCGCCGAGGCCCTGCCCCTCCTTGTGACCCCACTTTGCCATCATGCGTGCAGCGAAGTTGTGTGAATCAGACCTGTCCGATCATGGATAATCAGTTACAAACGACAACTTGTCTGCGTCTGAATGATGCCCGTACCTGGCAGATGGCCCTTCATCCTCTTGCATAGTCGAGGGAGGTGGAGAAGGCGTAGGTGCTGATTGTGCGGCCGGCGGAGATTCAGTCCCCGGAGGAGGCGCTAGGGCCTTCAACTTTGCTGCGATGGCGGCGGCGGCGTTCCGACTGTTACGCACCCTTTCCTCAAAAGCATCGTCGGACCCTGCAGGTGTAAATCCAGGAGGCACAACGGGAGGAGGCGGAGGAGTGAAGGGATTGTATCCTAATGGTAGAGTAGGTTCAGGAGCGGCGGGGCCAGAGTCTGGATGTGTTATCGCAATGCGACGAAGATACGCATCGTCGCCAGCCTCTGGGAGCGCGGGCGCAGCTTGCTGAGGTTGGGACATCGCGAGACGACGAAGGTACGCTTCTTCGCCGGTTTCTGCACGTGGAAGAGGGGCAGCTGGAGGGAAGGAAGATGTGCCCAGCCCCGGAATCGAATCGTCTTCGGACGAAGGCGGTTGAAAGTGTTCTTGAGCAGGCGCGAAGCCAGAAGACATAGCAAGACGACGCTGATAGGCCTCGTCGCCCGTCATTGAAGCGTTCACCGTCGCGGGGGGAGGTTCGCGAAGTGTGCTGCCCAAACCGCCGCGAGGACGGTCTTCGTCCTCGCGGGACCAACGGTCGTTGTGATCATCATATCGTCCTATACAGCCCTGTCTCAACACAGATCACGATGGATGTCGAGTTATATGCTACGTACCTGCCTTTCTCGGGCGTTCATCTTCGGAACCCGTATCACTGTAATCGCTGTAGCTGCTGCTGCGCCTGTAGCGCTTCCTATCTGCAAGGCGCCGCTGCTCGGCGAGCCGTTCGCGCCTCTCCTCACGTTCTCTGCGCTTCCAGATCTTGTACTCGTTATAATCGTTCGGTCTCATGGGATCGTATTGCTCGGTCGGGTCCCAAATCGCGACCTGCTGCGCCGCCTTGTTCTGCAAAGACTACCGTGACTTCTGACAAACAAAATTCAAATTGTAAAGCACACACCTTCTTGTGCTTCTTGCCTCCACCGCCCCTTTTCTTCCCCGTAGCCCTGAACCCATTCACGTCCTCGTCCAATACCATGGAAGGCGGCTTGACCTTCTTTCCCCACCCGCTCTTCGTCGCCTGGCCTTGTCCCTGGCCAAACGATGCTTCCTCCGCAACCGCAGCGGGCTGACTGATCAACGTAGGGAGAGCGGTCACGACAGCGGTCGCAGATACCGTCGGAGGCGCGCTGACGACGCCGACCTGAGAGAAAGCAGCGAGGGCCGCGGCTGCGGGGATCCGCGCCGTAGCCAATTTTGTAGTCTTTTTCTTGACAGGCGCAAACGCGAGCGAAGCAGACCATCCTTTCGTTATTTTTTAAAGCGCACGGGAGGGGGGAGGAGTTGTTTCAATAAGTCGGGTCTAAGGAGCAACTCGTGCAACAACAGAATTAGATACCGGCTGTGACCTTCCCAGGCGCTGGCCCTGCGGACGCAGCGCCTGGTTCAGGGGCGTTCTGAGCGCCAGTGACGCTGGCAGGTGCGTCGTCGTTGTTGTTGTTATTGGAAGACGCGGAGGGCTCGGATGGTGGAAGGTTTTGGAGTGGTATGGAAGAGGATGGGAGCGGAGATGCTGAGCGAACAAAATTACTGCCAGAAGAAAATTGTATGCCTCCGTAGAGGCCTCCTGCTCTGCTGGACATGATGTTGATGAGGGTCGAAAGTGCGTTGGCTGGAAATGATTTTGCAGCTTTGCTCAGCCTGACGCCACCGAAGGTGTCACGGATCTGCGTCACACACAGTCACGATGGACCGCACAACTCCGCACAAGAACATTTCACCGCGCGAAGCGACCAGTGGATCATGGACAAGCTGAGACATCGCGCACGGACGCAAGTTATCTATTATATGGGGATTTTCATTCTGTACATTTAGTTTATCTTATTGATAGAATCTTAGAGAACCTGCGGCTACTAATAAATCTACTAGCAGGGATAAAAACGCCTTTCGAGGATGAGAGGAGAAATTGGGATGCCCGACATTATCACCGCCACAGAGAACGCAGCCCACAAAAGAAACAATCTGAGCCGGGAAAGAAGGAATAAGAGCTGGGGAGGTATCCACAGAGGGAAGAAGAAGAAAAAGTAAAATCAAACTTCAACACCATAACGGCCACCATTCAATATTCAACACGGGGTCGTGACCGACTTAACCAGCGACTTTCGTCCCCGCAGGCGGGTCGACATCAAACTCTGTGTCCGGGTCGTTCTCGTCCTCCGCCTGCTCCTCCGGGTCGCGCATGTGTCCCGCGTTCTCGTCTTCGCGCTTGATCTCGTCACGCATGTGCGCGACATCCTCGTCCACACGCGGCGTGACGCGCTCGACCTTGGCGGCTTCCGCGAGCGAGACGCGCGCGCGTGCTATCTCGATCGCCATCCCGATGCGCGCGCGTGGTTGCCCGGTGACGATGAGGGCGCGCATGTGGTGAGCCCCACAGTTCTCTTCACTGTTGGAGAAATCGCTGCTCACGTGTTCCCGCTGTTTCTGTCGTACTATAGGCATACTGGGCGCGCTTCGATCCCCACGTACGTCTCTCCCCCTTCTCCTCTAGACTCCCATTCCCACTCCCTAACCCGATATATGATAATCTGATCATACAAACCTTCTTCTTCGCCTGCATCACAGTCCATCTACTTCGTCGGCGGATTCGGCGAGTATGTGCCCCCTCCTCTCTCTTTTCTCGAACCCCCCAAAAAAGACACCTGACTGACTCTGACTTGAACAATCCCCTGCCCTGTTCACCCTCTCCCTTGGACCGGGTACCCGAATTTCGCAGCGAACACTTCATCGGACACATCCCGCTCGAACTCTACCAAGCCGCCTCCGCCTCGTCAAATCAGTGGTATTCACAACCTCAACAACGCGTCTTGCTCGCGTAAGTCTCCTCACACAGCGTGGGGACCACGCAACACACTCTGCACTCGGCTGCCGAGCGAACTTTCCTTGCGTTGTTATTGTGCCTTTTTTTTCCGTCATGGTGTATACAGTACAGTCGGCCAGAGTACACCTACGGGACTCGCCTGTCATTACGGCTCGGGTACTGGATACTGGATACTGGTCCCGCTCGCGCATACGTGCGTACGATGTTTCGAGGATCATGTAACTTATGTATGATACAAGTCTTAGTCCAGGCAAACGCCCCGACGAAGGCCAATCTCTCAGACACAGACTGAGTCGTGATCAGGACCCACAAACAAACAACTTCATCCCCTAATATATAGACAGGACAGGACCGGCGGGCGTGACACCGAACCTCACCCTGTCCCCGACACTAAATTCCCGCCAAGTCCACTCCCAACCCGCCGTTTTCGTCTCGTCAACCTCTCTCCATCCCTACGTACCCGATGAAACAGTCCCACACCCGTGACTCTCAACACACATCAGCCATCAGCGTGATCTCAATTATACCAGCCGTAGTAGTAGGCCGCGCCGACTCGACTCGGGGCGTGAGCTCCGAATTCATACGCCCCGTCTCCGGGTGTCTCGAGTCTCGATTCAACTCCATGCGGACCGCCAACGACAATATCCCGTGTCTACCTATTGCCTATTGTCATACGCTCTCGTCGTCGTCGTCGCCGTCTCGGAACAATGGCCACTGCCGCCGGTAGACCCACCTGTTCCGGCCACCAACACCGCCCTCGCATCGCACAGAACATGAAGTATCCCGAATCACACATAATGCCCTTCGGTGCCCCCTCCGACTGCCACGATTCTTGCTCCCCAATCCATCCTCCTCGTGTTAGCACATGCTCAGCAACTTTTTTTTCGACCCCCATCTCCCTTCTTTGTTTAAACTTTAACCAAAAACAGAGCGCTGGCGTGCTGGTCGTAGCTCGCATCCCCGATTGCACCCAGTTGTTTCTCGGGTCACCCCACGCACGTAGGCGGCTCGTGGGCTTCCTGGATTGCGAAGGAGGGCGGAGCGCTCGCGCGACGCGGCGAACCCGTGACCCCCTGACATGTCACGTGCGTCTTCGTGCCCCCCCCCCCCCCCCCTCCTCATTCTAAGTGGAGAGGCGAGTGACAGTGCGTTTGGACGAATCAGTCGTCAACGCTAACACAATATCGACTCTGGATGATCACACACCCAGGAGCTGAGCGCTGAGGTGTTGCGTGAGGTACCCGAGACGTATGTACAGTACGACATCGACCGACGGTTGCGTCCATTAATTCCGTACATACGCGTTTCGATCGGACGTGTCTGCGCGTAATGATATATGTAGTGACACACGCAGAACAGCTCGTTATAATCGAGGTTCGTCGACGCATCGTCGCGTCGACATCGAACACACAAAAGACAAGTACACGTGCATTTCGTCCCAGCTGACTCGGAGCTCCCTCACCTCTCCCAACATCAACGCCTCGAACGTCAGATCTTCATTCCAACCTGTCCGACGCCAAAACCCACGCACGCACGCACTCCGAACCCTACACACTCGTACGACACTCAAACTCGATCGCGAGCGATACGTAGGTAGTCATGATGGCGGTAGGAGTGGCGAGTGGCGGTCGTGGCAGTAGTGGGGGAGGGGGTGGTGAGGGTGGTATACATAACAACACGATCCAAACTTCTTTCTCCTTTCTCCTTTCTTCTTCTTCCTCCAGAATCCCAAAACCCACTCTAAACACGCGCGCCGACTCCGAGCAGACCAACCTCCTACAACTCGAACCAACCCAACATCGGAAAAAAAATCGTACACCTCCCCTCCCAAGCAACCTACAACAACAACAAAAAACCGACCGTCCATCCTCCCTCGCCCTCTTCGGCCCTTCGCGCTCCCTCCGGCTCTAAGAATGTTGGATCCGCATGAAAGATAGTCTGATACACGCATTACCTCGATCCGGTATAAGGGTGAAAAATCAAAAGAAAAAAGAAACGGAGGGGCGAACCCTCCCACCACCCCCATCGCCGCACTCACGCGCCGTCGTCGATCTATGGCCAGACATAGAACGAAAAAAAAGACCGCCCGATCATGCCAGCGCAGGCGCCGCGACCTTCCCACTCACGCCCACCCTCTCCCTCTCCCTCTCCCAATCTCGCCCCTTGCCCTTGCCCTCCTTCTCCTTGTCCTCGTCAAGATACAGCCCGTTCTCCTCGATGTACGCGACGACGGGCGCCGGGATGAGGTAGCGCACGGAGAGGCCCCGCCGGAGGAAGAGGCGCACTTTCGTCGAGGACACGTCGTTCTGTATGAGCTGAGACACGAAAAAAAATATTGTGCCGCCACCGCGCGAGCGCTTCCGCCGCCTGGTCCATGTCCGACCCCGCGCGCTCGACGATGAACGTGCCGTACTTGCCCAAGATATGGTCCAACTAGCCAACACCGCGCGCGCACACAAAGGTCAGCAGAACCGAACAGAGCGAAAGAAATGGGGGAGGGGAAAGGGAGAAGGGCTCACGTCGGCCTCGGTCCAGACGCCCGGCTCGGACATGGTGCTGATGAGGTCTGATCCGGCGAGCAGCATCACGCGCACGCTGCGCCGCGCGCCGTCGGGCGTCTGCACGCCCCCGAGGACGGTGTTGATCTCGTAGTCGAAATGGTCGAGGACGACCGCCGTGCGCTGGTACGACTGGAAGGCTTCCCAAGGGTCGACCATGAGCCAGCTCGAAGTCTCCTCGGCGGCTAGCGTGCACATGTTCACTCTAGATGCGCATGTCAGTTTTGTGGAGGGGCAGGTGAGAAGAGAGGGGAAGACGGAGGTGGGTGGATAAGATGTCCGAGGCTCGCATCGACGATTATTACATAATGGAAGATGCTTCCAAAGCCTATCTATCCAGCGCCCAGAAGCGCAGAACCCGAGCAGAGAGCAAGAAAAAAAAAAGCAACTCGAGGGAAGGAAAGGAACTGACCGGTGTGCCCCGCTGAGGAGGCCAGGTTTCTTGTACTGATCGCTGACGGGACTGAGGTAGCCGGCGACGATCTCGAAATCGGTGTTCTGGCGGACGTAGTCGACGGCCATCTCGAACATGCGGAGGTGGAGGTAGGTGACGGGGCTGAAGGAGCCGCAGGCGACGAGCACGATCGGCTGTTTTTCGGGGTATCGCTGTGTGCGCGCGAGGCGGTGGTGCGGGAAGGCGTAGTCGGGTGGATTCGTGAACTGGGACGGCGCGGGGGAGAAGGTGG